>BQKZ01000828.1:83965-123067 GCA_036244855.1 Temnopleurus reevesii
ACGCCACACTCCCTGGAATCAAGATGGCGAGCGTCGGGAGCTCCGTTTTGCGGAGTGGTTTGTCGAGACAAATAGGCGCAATTGTGGGTTCAAAGCTTCGTCGTTTTGCAGTTATTCCAAGGAACACCGGGAACAGGAGCATTTTCGCAACCTCACAATGCTGTGGTAAGCATGGGATAGCTAATAATATGGTTAAATTTTGATAATCATTTGGAAGGAAATATACTGGCCTACATGGATTTGAATAGGTGGGACTGGGATGAAATTCATAATACTGGAACTGTGAGAAATAACATAACTAGATTAGGCCTACGTTAGACTTCATCCGAACTGAGCCTATTAAATCTGAAACCCCCCTGTGTCCACTGTCCCACCTCCCTTGCCAAGACCAAGATAAAGAACGTGTGCCTTGAGGCTTGAGTTGACTGTCTCAACATAAGACGATAAGTCAATCTGCTAGTGCTACGCTAGATTTTAAACTGACAAGATGTTTTTTTTTTTTATTTCTGTCAACTATGAAGAAGGGCACGTCAACTGGAACTTCCGGAATAGTACATTATGGGTTTGTGCGTCTGCTTATTGTTGCGTCACAGCTAGTTGCGCACGTAACAATGAACAGACGCGCAAGACTATGACATTCTAAAAACTAATTCCGGTCAACGTGCCCTTCGTCGCAGTTGACTGAAATTGAAAACAGTAATGTTGAGCGATTTTGACAGAAAATCCTTCGTTATTGCTTTGGAGAAGTTCTGACAGTAATTGTAAACTGTTAAAAAACTCGGAAAGCCGGTAACCTTCAGCTTGTGCCTGCACTTCAAATCTTTTCTATTTTGTCAATTTTCTCAAATTTAGTGGTGCAAATATGTATTCTAAATCTAGATTTAGATTTAGAATTAGGAGATCATTATTATTCATTGAATGCTGAGATATATTTCAATTGTTATCACTTATTTCAGGTGTGACTCCCATTCAGCTGACTATGCCTGCTCTGTCACCAACCATGACAGAAGGGACCATTGTATCATGGCTCAAATCAGAAGGTATACCATTGAGGGAATTTAATATTCTGGCTAATTGGTAGTTTGATGTTTTGAATATAATTGAATGATGATAATAGGTTATATAAGTGAAAAGTAAAGGATTGCATGGTAAATAGTTAGGAAAAATATTTTAGTTCGATTATTCACCTTTTTTTTTATAGAAAAGAATAGCATTCTTTTTTAGATCAATCTTTTAGGTCTTTTGTGAAATTTTGAATATTTTGGTACCCAAAAGGCGTTATTTTGTGTATTTGGTTGTTATTTTTTGTGCATCAGTGTCCGCATGTGAGCGTGCACCAAAGAATATATTGCAATATGATCAAGGAATTATTATTTGACTTGATACAAGACAAATATTGTATACCACTTTTCATTCATTAGGAGACCCAATAGCAGCAGGAGATGGGATCTGTGAGATCGAGACAGATAAAGCTACTGTCATCATGGATGCAGATGATGATGGAATCATGGCAAAAATATTGGTAAGTTTTGGCAAAGATTTGTACCATTTTTAGAGGTCATGTTAATCTATTCACTTGTATTTTTCCTAAGAGGCAATATTATTCATCATACTGATAATGTGCATTCAAATATGATTGAAATTGGTCATATATAATCTTTTCATTATCACCATTAAACCATATCATCACAATCATGATAATCATTATGGTCTTCCTTATGATCATCAAAATCATTATCGTCATCATCATCATTGCCATCATCTTTATCATCACCATCATCATCATCATCATCTTTATCATCACCAGGCACCATCTCTATCATCATCACCATGATTTTAAATATTTTCATAATCTTCATCATCATTATCATCATCATCATCATGGCCAGCATCACTATATCGTCATCACCATCACCACCATCCTCATGATCACCACCACCACCACCACCATCATCATCATCATCATCATCATCATCATAATCACCACAACCTCCATCCTCACGATCACCACCACCACCACCACCATCATCATCATCATCATCATCATCATCATCATCATAATCACCACAACCTCCATCCTCACGATCACCACCACCACCACCACCATCATCATCATCATCATCATCATCATCATCATCATAATCACCACAACCTCCATCCTCACGATCACCACCACCACCACCACCATCATCATCATCATCATCATCATCATCATCATCATAATCACCACAACCTCCATCCTCACGATCACCACCACCACCACCACCATCATCATCATCATCATCATCATCATCATCATCATAATCACCACAACCTCCATCCTCACGATCACCACCACCACCACCACCACCACCACCACCACCACCACCACCACCATCACCATCATCATTCTCATCATAATTGCCATCATTATCATCATCACCACCATCCCCATCACCACAATCATTACAACTGTAAACATCATTTACCACCAACGTCACCATCACCACCACCATCATCATCACTATTACCAACATCATTAACACCATTGCCATCATCAGCTGCAGTACTTATAATTTTGTTGTCATTACTCTTCATTTTGATAGCAACCAGTAATGTTCTCCTTCGTCAATGAATAGGTTCCAGAAGGAAGCAAGAACGTGCCCATCACATCCTTGATAGCTCTCATGGTGGCTGAAGGCGAAGACTACAAAGACGTTGACATGCCAGCAGAAGCGACGCCCACATCATCACCCAGGGATTCGCCTAAACCAGCTGAGGAAGGCGTGTCAGAGAGTGCACAGTTCAGTAGCATGAGGCATGCAGTCTCAAAAGATGGGTGAGTGTTGTCCTTAAAGCTCAAGTATAGTTTTGGTAAAGATTAAGAAATGTGAATTCTTTGGGATATTTACCATGACGTGTAATTTGTATACATATTTTTCTACGAGCTAATTCGTTTGAAAATTTGAATTTGACCGTTAAATCGTATTTAGCGCCTTCTCTTGGTTATAACAATATTTTGTTTCTTATCGGGCATGTACAAAGTTATTTCCAAGATTTGATTAAAGCATGATTAAGAGGAATACACAAACAATAAATTCTGAAATTTTCGTCCAATTCTGTTCATGAGAAGCTGTCCTTTATCAAGAATGAAAATATTGAATTAGCGTCGGGGGCTACGACGCTAAAATATTTTCCACACTTTAGGTTATAACTTTTCCAAAACTTGTTCATTTTTCGCACAATCTTTTGTACAGCATGTTCATGATATCATGTTTCATTTTATATAGATTTGAAGACAAAATTTGGCAATTAAAATATTCGCTTTTACCAAAACTGTACTTGGGCTTTAAACGTCGCAAAATTAGCAAAAAACATTCGTAATTTGAAATGTTCTATTTTTAAATATTTGCACCAACAACGTTTTGTCAGAAAATTATGTAAAATAAAAATTTCCCAAGCTTTAAAGTGACTGACTTTAAGGCTGGCCTGGATTTTTGAAAAAGTTTCTGTAAATTATATGGCGAGTTGCAGAAAAACATGTACCCAGAATATTTTACTTTTTTGTATTAAGAATGTGGATGATCCTAAACGATTTGACAGTTTGAACATATTAAATTGGTCTGTGAATTAAGAATTTGTTCAGTGTTGGCCAATGTGGCTTTGACAACCCTAAGTGAATACTGTAAAATCCACTATTTTAGCGTATCTTAATTTTAGCAAAGTCATTGAGATTTAAACGTTTTCATACATTAGCAAGTTATTATTTCCATGATTTGAAAGATTATTTTAAACAAGTCTGGTTATGAGTGAACATTTTGGAGAATTCATGGTCTCGAAATACGCGAAAATAAAACCCCAGAAAAATTTTCAGCTTATAAATACAGTTGCTCTGTATGTTTCAATCTGCAATGCAAACAAACAATTTTGAATTTGCTCATATGTAATTATTTAAGCCATTTCCTTGGTAAAAAAAATTTGTCTTTGATGATCTCTTTGTATTACAGTGAAGGACTCTCCCCGGCCGTACGATCTTTGATAGACCAGCACAACATTGATCCCGCCACAGTACCCCCTACAGGCCCACATGGAAGGCTGCTCAAAGGGTGAGTGTATGGGTCTTTCCAATAATTCAAGACACAAATAGCATGTTCACAGCACCCATACTTTCCCCCAAAATTTAGAGTCTTTGCCTATTGTAAGAAGGGGCATGCGTTCTACAAGCCTCGCTTTTTCGGCATGCCCCTCCATTTCTCTATCACCTGTATTTCAAACTTTATGTGTCATCGATTTGTCTATGTAAATATTTTTTTTTCTCTTGCAATATGGTTATAATTTGTTATTCAAATTGTGAAAATGATTTTGAAATGGAAAAAATAAATAAATCAAATCAAATCATATTGGTCTTGAATAATGGTAATCATCAATTGCGGATATCTCTAATCATTCATGACATAACAACCCAATTATATCTCCATATATTTCTTTTCTTACTGAATGCTTGAAATCAGTCAATAACTCTGAAAACATCAGATGCAGCCTTTAAGATACAATGGTACATCTACTGTATTGTATGATTACTACTTTAATACCTCTCTGTCAAAGAACCAGCTTATCTGTTCGAAAAGAGTAGGGAATTTTTCCTGGGAAAGTAATTACTTTAATAATTTTTCTANGTGTGATATAATGGTTTGCGATTTATCATTAATTTAAAAGAGCAATTCTGATTTGTTCAAGCCTTAAATTTCGTTGATTTTAGGGCAAGGCCATTTTTATTTAGGGTACATTTTTATACTACAGCATGAATGGGGAAAAGAAAAAAAGGGCACCTAAATCTCCAAGGCAAATGAGCCTTTTAGTGTGAAGGGCATCAAGGCCAGAGTAGAGGGCATCGAAGGCCATGGCCTCCATGGCCTTCGATTAATTTAAGCCCTGTTTGTTACATTGTACTAGTCAGTCTATTAAGCATTTGAAATATGCTTATAAACTAAAGATCTTGATTGATCATTATCAGTAGCAACCTATTGCCTATCTTTAGTTTACAGGGCCCTGATCAACTTTATAGCCCCAATTATGCATTCAAGAACTAGTCTGCAAGAATAGACATTCCTACATTTCCAACACTACTTCACATAATTTTCGTATAGTCATGTATAGATTCTTAGGCATATTCATTTGTAGTTTATAAAAATCGAGGTATACATAATTTTGAAATAATATGTTCAAGTTCTGAAATATAGCTTATTTTGCACACTACTTTTTTGAGACATTGAGACAAATCATATGCAATGAGAATTTTCTATTAAAAGAATTGGTTTTAAATGGTTTATTTGTTTGTATTACAGTGAGGGACTTTCTCCAGCAGTACGGTCATTGATAGATCAACATAATATAGATCCTGCCACAGTACCCCCTACAGGCCCACATGGAAGGCTGCTCAAAGGGTGAGTGTATGGGTCTTTCCAATAATTCAAGACACAAATAGCATGTCCACAGCACCTATACTTTCCCCCAAATTTAGAATCTTTGCCTATTGGTCTTGAATAATGATAATCATTAACTGCGGATATCTCTAATCATTCAGGACATAACAACCCAATTATATCTCCATATTTCTTTTCTTTCTGATTGCTTGAAATCAGTCGATAACTCTGAAAACATCAGATGCAGCCCTTAAGTATTATATGATAACTATGTTGATACCCCTCTGTTAAAGAACCTGCTTTTCTGTTCGAAAAGAGTAGGGAATTTTTCCTGGGAAAGTAATTACCTTAATAATTTTTCTAACTCATTTTTTAAAGCTTGACACTTATATGATATATTGTGTTGGTTGTTTTGTTAAACTTTAACCATTGTGCAATCTGTATGAACCTGAGAGATCATTATGTTGTAATAAAAGATAAATTTTCACCACACCTAAAATTGTTACAAAATCATATTGTGAGAGATCATTCTCACATGTACATATAAATTTCTTGCAGAATAGCCTGCCAAATTACACCATATGAAGAATTCAGAAGTATCTTTAAAACACATTTTTTTAAAACCCACTAACCGAGTGATAATCTCAGTTCCTCTGACTTCTTTCTCATTTTTTATGTTTTGCTGTAAAGCACACAGGGAATTTCACATAATTGCGTTTTGTGCCATGTAAAAGTCTTTCATCATTATTACTATTATTATTATTATTATCATTGTTTCTGTTTCAGAGATGTACTGAAATTCATAGAATCGGGAGGGGCAGCAGCTGCACCTCCCCCGACAGCGACCCCTTCTCCTGCCCCGCCCCCAGCGCCCATCCAGCCCCCACCAGTAGCTGAGAGAGTTGCACCACCTTCATATAGGCAAACAGAGGTTAGTTCCTGTTTGTAATTCATTCAGATATATCAAGCACCTTGCACATGGCAGATTTAAAATGTGCAATAAAAAATCATATTACGTTTACATACAGTAAAACAGTATGAATATCTAAATGTTTGAATTTTAAAAGGAAAAAACGTGAGAAAGATTCTCAAATGGTAAATGCATCAATAATTGTGAAAATAATTGTATAAAATTGTTTTAAAAAATTTAAAACATTCTTATAGTTGCACTACTTCTGAGCTCATTTTCAGTCATGCTGGGTGCAGCACTTAAGTTAAACGTCTCTTATTTTCAAATTGGCAATCAATATTTGAAGCATTGTGTCCCATCACTAACAACACAAATATCTTTTCTTTTGTAGGGAGCATTTTCAGAAGTAGATCTGACAGGGATGAGGAAAACCATTGCAAAAAGACTCACAGAATCAAAGGTTGGTGGAAATGTTGTAGGGTTATATCAAGCTAGTGTGATAATTTTAACACTTCACTATTTACTTGTTCATATTTATCTATCCTACCAAAATGAAAGAAGCCCTGGGTGTTGTTTCACCAAGATAAGGAAGACTTTAAGAATGCCTTTACACACGACTGGTACCGGTTATTTTACCAAATGATTGAGATTCTTATTCGTTTTACACTCGCTAACATACTCTTGTCTTTCTTAAAATTGTGCTTAACTTAAACAATGACTTGGTTAAACACTGCCCAGGACAGAAGATGTGCTTTCGTCAATGGCCTATGCTCCAGGAGGAGTAAAGTGCCTTAATAGATTAGTCTATCCGATTCTGCTTCTTAAGCACCACTTGCAAGATTAAAAAAGATTCCCTTTCTTTGTTTTTTTAGATTGCCATACCCCATTCAAAGGTCCTGAGTGAGTTACACACGTGACTAAACAAGAGAACATCAAAGTTTTAATCAATCATTTCATTATCAAGATTTATTTTTTATTTTTCTCTTTCAGACCACCATACCGCATTCATACTCAATGGTAGATTGTGAATTAACAGAAATTGTTCATTAATGCAAGTGACTCAACCAAGACAACATCAAGGTTTCTGTCATCATGATTTCCTTTTCTTTTTGTTTTTTCAGACTACCATACTCCGTCCAAAATACCTGATCAAGCATTTCCAGTAAGGCATCATGGTCTCTGTCAATGATTTTGTCATTTCTCTTTTTCTTTTTTTTTGTCTTTGCAGACCACCATACCCCATTCATACTCTATGGTAGATTGTGAGTTAACAGAAATTGTTCGGCTACGAAAGCAACTCAAGAAAGATGATATAAAGGTTTCTGTCAATGATTTCATCATCAAAGCTGCTGCAATGGCTTTAAAGGTAAGTAACAGAATCTGTTCTCATCTGCATTGTAAAACTGATCAATGGAGTCCAATTAAAGGCGTAATGAGAATGCTTAAAGCGGATGATTAAAGTGGAAATTGAAATATGTCAGACTTGATATCTATGGAGAGCTAAGGGTTTACATAACAAAATTGGATAACTTTAGAATGCTATATCGTTGCCCCAAAAAGAGGAATCGAGTTAAACAAAAATTAGGTTCCTAAACACTCTTTTTGCTACCAAACTACATGTACTTTAATGACGTCACCAAATGTACATGGGCTCATCATGCACGCAGCCTGTGTGAAGAAATCACAGCCAAAATGGGACCAGCATGTTAATGCAACTGAACTATGTTCAAAGCAGACACGATTTCTTTACCTGATTTATATACAAAACAGATCAATCCATCAAGAAATGATGGGAAAATTCAATTTTCATTGCATTATTTTCCATCAATATTTACTTTAGTATTTATAAGAGGTACGTAGTGGTCTCTTGAATAAGTTTAGAAACCCACTTTGCCTTGTTAGCTAGGGAATGGGTGTCAAAAAATAAAACATTTTCAAAACGTCAACATCTGTTTTTCCCTCACATAATTGTTGGGAGAGAATAAACTGTTGGATATAGCCCCAAATAGATTGTATGAAATAACACTGAAGGAGTGAATGGATTTCTAAACCATTTTTTTCTATTCTTCTGCCACTCCACAGCAAGTACCCGAAGTGAATGCAAGCTGGAACGGACAGCAAGTTACGCCCCTTTCGAGTATCGACATCTCGGTTGCCGTAGCAACAGACGGCGGTCTTATCACACCCATTGTCAAGACAGCCGATGCCAAGGGTTTAGTAGAGATCTCTGCTAACGTTAAGGTGAGAATATTGACTACAGAGATACCAACTCTTATGAATTCATTACCAAATTTTCCTCCCATATTTCAGAATTAGATTCCAACCAAAGGTACCAACTTTAACAAATTTTAACTCATTTTGCTTGCATTTTGATCTTTGCTATTATAAAGGTGAGATCATAAAATTGCAGAGCTGTCATTATTTACAAATTCCTTACCATGTTTCTTTCCATTTGTCAGAATGAACTCTTGTGTTTTGCACTGGAAACATGAGTTTTCATATTAAACCTTGGCATTTAGTAATATTTGAATTATCTTGAATTTATAATTATTTGAAATTGACAACTTTGCTCCCCATGTCCAATGCTTTTTGTTTTTCCTTTCTCTATTTTGTCAGGATCTGGCAACAAGAGCACGATCAAACAAGCTGAAATTAGATGAATTCCAAGGCGGGTCATTCAGGTGAGAATTTATCATTGTTGAGGGTTGGAGGACAAAATTAGTTGTAGCAGCATGAGAGTAGCCTTTCCATCCAGTATGATTTGGGAGGGGAGAGTGTATGCTCTTTTTACAATTGTTTTTTAAGAACAATAATTGTTGCTTTGCGCTGGGAGAACTAGATAGTCACTTCTAAGAAATAAAGTAAACATCAATTAAGAACTGCTTGTATAAATGTTTCCCTTTAAAATTGATGACATTTCTGTATTTGATTGGCTGCTTATGCATATCCAGTGATTAATGTGTTACCAAAGATCCCCAGTTACATCAAACCTTTCACTAATACAAGCTGTTATAAGCTACTATAAAATTGTTACAAGCTATTATAATCCAACCATTTGATTGGCTATCATTAACTTGGGGTGTACTTTGCATATAGTGAAATAGGTCAGTGTGAATTTGATTGACATGTTGTAATTTACTAGAAATATTCAGAGTGTGAATTTCACCACAGTTTTTTTTTATATCTACCACAAAATTCTCAAGACAACAGCGAGGTATTAGATTACTTGTAGGTTACAGGACATGGGAAATGTACATGGAATAGCTTGATGGTACATTTCTGGGTAATTTTTGTAAACAAGGAGGAATGTTATCTACAAGAAGTTAATATTAAGACCATTGAAGGAGTGAATACAAAATGGAAATGTATGCCAAAGGTTAAGAGATGATTTCAAACTGCTTTTAACCCATAAACTGCTGAACACTTTTCATGATGCAATAAATTCCACAAAAAAATAGGTTACTTTGACCTTCATTTTTGTTATAAATGCTAGTGCTATGATGTTGGAATTTACACAACTTATTCTCAAATACTGTAAAATATCATCGTCAACAAAGAACACGCCAAACGAGGTGTACTTTGGGGCATGGCAAAACGTATTACAGTTTTCTAGTAAATGATCTTTCCTAAAACAATGCTTTGAATATGTAATTAGGAGTGAAATAAAAGTGAAAGTCAAAGCCCTGTACTAAAGCTCTGGGTGTATCAATAATGAGCTTGGAAAGAATTCCACATATGCCCTAACATATCAGTCCATTGTGTAATGCCACTGAAGTTTGGAAGAATTCTTTTCAGCCCAGAGTCGTGAATGACTATTGACAACTAAANATTTGGCGCCCCCCGGGGGGCTGAGCAAATTTAGTCAACAAATTTTGGCGCCCCCCTGGCTCTGACCCGGGGGGCTAGCGCCCCCATAACCCCCCCCCCCCCCCCCCCCCCCCCGCCCACGGTGCGCGCCTGTACGACTAGTATATCACTTTATGATTTACCTGTTTATTCGCTTAAAATCAAAGCACTAAATTTGAATAATGTTCATCTTTTCATTTACCAATTCATTCAATTAATTCAATTTCTTTTGAAATAATTTGCTGTTTGTCTCGGCAGTTTAGCCGACCTGGCAGGTAGGTAGGTTGTAATATATTTTTAATATAAACTGATAATAATATGCGTATCGGAAATCGGAAGTATAAGTGATCGCTGTTATAATTTTTTTCTTAGATGTAAGCATCTTCAAGCAGGTGTTGAATATAATGAGTAGAAGAATATAATAATAAAAACTTTTTGAAAATAATTATGATATGATATTATTATACGAGACCCGCTCCGGCAAAACCCGAAACTTGTCGGCAAATTATTACCTTCGTACTCAGTATCATAGAGTACCTCTATTATATGACTCGTATAGACTTTTATGTAAATCGGGTGTGTATAATGAATCTACACGAAATCGATGTACGTGTGTGTGTGTGCCACTGCCCAGCTGCTCGCTGTACGTGCTGGCTGATTTCTGTCTCACATTTCAATTGGTCGATTCTCTCAGTAGTATTTTATTTGTCCAATCAGAATATTCGACACTTACAGAGTTACGGACACTGAGGGAAATCTACATAATCACATGACAAGCAAGATAACCACAGCCGAGCCATATTGTCATTCTGCAAATCCAACCCTACCGAGTAATAAATCATTTAAAAACTCCTGTGCTTCAGTTTGGGCTTCTACAAGAGAGCAGTTTTTCTTCTTTTTAATTATTCTAGCCGTATAGCCAACTAATTTCACCTAAAAATGGGAGACAGTCCTGCATACACACCTTTTTTCGGAGTGATGGGAGCCACATCGGCGATGGTATTCAGTGGTGAGTATACGGCGGCATACATAACCATAATGACTGGCCTAACCCATTTATCACCGGCCTCGTAATGAAAGATTTCATTAGATTTTCCATTGAATTTTCTTTGAGATTTTGGTGTTTCTTTGCTAGGCGTGTGGTATTGAGACATGAATGATGTTCAGAAAGATGAATGTACGATTTTCTTAACCTAAAATGTAGCAGGAAGAAGATTATTTGAAGGAACATGTTTGTTGAAAAAGGCAGGTGAAGATTTTACTCAGCATTGTCCAGTGACCTAGCTCACACACTAATGAATCTAAAGTTCTGTCTTAGCTCGCCATGACTCGCGACTCATTCAGCTGGCAATGTAAATTAGGAAATAATCAATGCAAATCCCTGAGTCAACCCTTGCACCACATTCAGGCAGAAGGGCACGCTATGAAAGTGTAGGCTTAAATGACTTTATTAAAACTAAAGTAAGATGGAGATTTGAGAATGGATACTCTGAGTCTGAATCTGAATGTGGAACATTTAATTTTTTATTCACTGACCGTTCAGTTGTAACAGTTATAATGTACGTAAATGAAATTTGAAAAGAAAAGTTCTTACATTTACTCAGTTCTTTCCATCTGTGTTATAGAATTCATTTACTGGTACTTTTTGAAAATAAAAAGAAAGGTGAAAATGAGACAGATTAAAAGTGTGACATTGATAAGCACTTAACCAGCTGATCATGACACTCCCTGCAAGTTCTGCAACTAACTACGAGTACGACATTGCTTGCTTCACCAATTCATCCCATTATAGAGCTAAATGAAATGGTTTTCTTAAGCTTAAGGGATGACCTGATGGGGGGGGGGGGGGGGGTTGTGAAAATGATCAAATGAGCTATGATTGATTAAGCACCCATATTAGAAGAAGACAAAAAGATTGGGAAGTATCTTTTTCAATTTATGAAAAACAAAACAATTTGTATAAGGTCTAAATGTATCAAATGCATATTTCGGCATATTTCAACTGACATGATTTTAGTATATTCCTTTCCATTATTTTGAGGGCATAACCATTTTTGGGCAGATATTTTACTGCAGTATGACGGGGATGGGGAGAGGGAGATGGGGGAAAGGATACCAATCAGTTCATAACATTGTACCTCAGGCATCCAAGGCCTGGCCTTCAAAGGCCTTTGTTTGATAAAGTTATGCAATCTACAGAAATTAATCTTCCCAAGAATTATAGTTGGAACAAAGTTTTCCTCTAAACCATGTCTAAGATTGAAGCATTGATTGTTATGATGACGGTTTGAATTTTTGCACAAATGGGTTTGAGAAGAATTTTCTTTGTCCATTTACTAAAAGGTCTGTATCAAATTTGTTCTTGATACATGCACACTTGTGCATAAAATATTGGGTCTTTCAGATTGTTATACAATTCTTGTGCCTATGGTCTACGTAACATGAAGATGCTGAACGATGTGTTCAATGAGTATCGAAGTAGAAGTAGAAATAGAACAATCCCGGTAGAATGTTATGCCACTTTTGGTATTTTTTGTGTATACATTTGGCCAAGACTGGTACACGTAAATGATTTACATGTACATCAGCAGTAGAAGAGCACCATACACTAGACAGGAAATTGATTTGCAAAAATAGGCGTGTTCAACTGACTGCTAAACATTTTAAAAGCAGAAGCTAGATTAAATTGCCAATTTTTGCATAAATTTTGCATAATTTGAATCAATGATTTAAAATTCTAAAAAAATTGCGTCCTTTCGATGATAAGCTTTAAGATGTCAGACAGTAGAAGAAGAATGATATTTGAACTTTTCTGGAATTTCAGATTTGAGAAAGGGAAGCAAAGGAATATAATCACTGTGAGCGGAAGGGACAAAGGCCAGGGACAAAAATAAACAACCTCCATTCAAGCATCAAAATTGCCTAGATGGACACTCTAAATTTCTGTCCCTCTTATTCTGTGGAAAATATGGAACAAGAGTCGCACCTTGGACTTTTTTTTCATGAAGCTGTTGTTACTGCTTGAAAGAAGTTGTTTATTTTGTTTCAGTCCTTTGTGTCCTTTGTTCATAGTGAATGGGACTAAAAGATATTCAGGCGTCCTGGTCTTAAACATTTGTACTGAAATTTGAATAAAATGAAATAAAATATTCAAACAAATTGTAATACACTTGTATGTCCAAGAAATGTTTGAAAGTCATCAGTTTGGATTTCTTTAATCCTTTGGGGTTTTCAAATTAGGTAATAGTAATAATGATAATTGTACATTTATATTGCACAATTTCCATAGGAATATACTCACCTGCGCATACATGTAACAAGCAATCATAATAACATTAAACCATAGTAGTATAGTACATGTAAAATAACTTAAATCTTCTCAAAGGTATCCCTAAATAGATGGGTTTAAGGGCTGTTTTGAATGAAGCGAGTGATCGGGCAGAGCGAAATTCAAGTGTACATGTACATTTACACCTGTAAGATGATTATTGGTCTGATATGGGAACATTTAAATCACCATGTAGAAAGTTGATTTAATCATTGTCATAACATGATACAATTCAGGGCGAACTCTGTGCTATGAAGTATGTGNAGGTTCTTACAAACGTTTAAGCAGAATATTGAGAGTCCGATGAGGCTTGGTTTGCTTTGAGTAGAGAATGCGATATAACCTATTTCCGTAAAACTAAGTTGAGCACCAATTCAGCGCTCTTTTGTAATGCTAATGAAATCGGAACCGGCCAGTGATTGTCGTGTCTGCACAGTTCCATACACGGCATACGGATCTATTGTCCATGACCCACTTTATTTTGCGGAAATAGTTTATATCGTGTCAGAGATATATTTTATATTTATGGTAGATTATATGTGTAGCCATGGGGCTACTATGAATAATATTATGCTGACAACACAATGAGCTGATTGGACAAAGAAATTACACAAAATATACAACTCCATTCAAACCTTTGCAATAGCTGTAGTATGCAAAAGCAATTTTCTGCCCTCTTATTCTTCAAGGTAATGTAGAACAGGTGTCATACCCGTTCACTGAATAAGCAGGAAAGCAAATTTCTTTTGCATGCATAAAGCTTATTGTGAAGGCCTGAATTGAAGTTGTTTACTTTGTCCATTTTTGTTGTCTGTTTTGCTCACAGGTACTGCTGTTGTTGAAATTTGGTGGGCGTTTATCAATCCCACTGGGATTATATACGCCGTTAATATTCTGATATCAGCATATTGGTTGTTTGAACAGATACATTTGTGGGTTATATTCATGAAGGTTTAGGACTATCGTTTCACACTCAGTGTGAAAGGAACATTTGTAAATTATTTTGAGGTTTAAATGTTTGAACGATTACTGAGCTTCCATTAAATGTGAGCTCTGAAACCCCTCACCTGGGTCTAGTGAAGCACACTGTGTGTGAATTTCTTGCTGAAGGATAATAATACAATGGTTACAGATCCAAACCCACAAGCTATTATTATAAATCATTTGGCAACCATTTGGCTACTACGCTTTGATCCATGTAGGATTATCCTACAGTATTATTATTCATCCTTAAAAAGGATAATTATTAAGTTTTTGGTTTTACGGACCCGCATACAAACATGTGACTGCTGTATTGGACACAAAGAATCCTGACATAGCGACAAGTCCATTGATTTGCTATTGAAATACATTGTGTTAATCCACAAGTAGTGGTTTCAACGAGCATTGTTGATATGGCAGTTTCATCCAATGGTCCTTATTTATATGCTCCCAGAGATGTCAACGGTTCTGGAATATGCACAAGGACGAAATTTAAATGTGAATAATGCAACGGCTGAACAAGAGTGAGGCAAACAAGACAACAATTTTGCACTCTCAGCCATTCACTTGTTACGAAAGTCTTGAGTTCATTTGTAAATCTCTTGCATTTTTAGGAATGGCTGGCATCTTTGTGCCGCTTCGTAAAACTGCTGACATATACATGTATATGTATACATATTTATATATGCCTGTGTATTAGTGTGTGCCAAGTCACAAAAATTGAATTCTTGAACTTGTTTAGATCATAATTTGTTTCCTGATAGCTGCTGTATCAGAAACCAGTTGTATATTCAAATTGAAACTTGCGCAAAGTCCTGTGATTTAATTGACAGTAAATGGTTTCATTTATTTTATGGAAGTAATTTCAGAGGGACTGAATTTGTAATATTATGAGGTCACCAATACCCTGATGAATGCTCTACGAACAATTTTCATATGAAATAGTATTATCGGGTATGAAAATATTTTGTATAGCATCCATTAATGTGTTTTTGACCATATTGTAAGTTAGAGATTCAGAGTGATTTTTATGAAATTTACATGATCCAGATTTCCATGATATAGATGGAATAAAATCAAATAGATGATAATGAAAAAGTTTTGTTTAGTGTAAAAGGTGCTGGTTTGTTTGTCCCAAAAGAAAAAAAGGGTGAGGGACTTAAGTTTGAGGGCTTAGAAAAAGAGAATGGGGTAGCAGATTTAAAAAAGAACGGTGGAGAATACTAGTTAATAATATTAGATACCCAAGACACTCAGAGCAAATTGAGAGAAAGAGAGGGAAGGAGCAAAATAAGGAATGGCTTAGATTAGTGAGAGGATGGGGCACAGAATAAAGTGGGTCAAAATATATAAGGGCGAAAGAGATGAAAAATAAAGAGTGACTGAGTCAGAGATATTAAATGGTAACCAACACCTGGAATTGTTATGTTCTCATTGAATGAAGAAAAACACACACTGACAATTTGAACGAATCGGACCATCTCATTCAAAAGTTCAAATTTTTCAAATTCATAGAGATATGATGACCACTGCTGCTCATGGTGATCCATGCGATAGGCAACATTGACGAAATCTGTGATACCATTTTGGACAACTTTTCATGCACTCTGTATATAGAATTGAAAAAATTGATAAATATAAAAATTTTGCGTAATGGTTCAAAATGATTCTATTCAAAATACCTGCAGAATCGAGAAAAGATTTCTTTCCTCAATCAGAAAATCAACATTTCATTCACTTTCTCTAGAAAAAAGGGGAAAATGCAAAATTTTGTAGAGATTGTGATTAAGGAGGTGTCCGACATGACGTCACAGATTCATCAATGTTGCCGATCAAATGGATCCCCACAAGCTGCAGGGATGAAGGGGTTGTCTGATTTTGCTCAAATTTTCACAGTTTGTTAATCTGATTTTTCTTCATTCAATGGAAGCTCAATAACTCCAGGGGTTTGTTCCTCTTTAATGAAAGATTGGGGAATGTGCAAAAGTGAGGGGTCGGGGTGCTAAAAGAGATGAGGAAGAAAAGAGGACGACTTGCCCATCTACCCCACCCACCCAACCACACACGCATAAAAAAAAACATACACCTTAACAAACACTTAAATGTAGGTTGATACATATACTTGAACAATTTGTTTGCCTTTTACATAGATTTATTTGCCAGAAGCCATCGTGGTCAGTCACATGATATCTTTAATATTTTCTCAATGTTCATTAAGAGATTTTTTTACGTGCAGGTATGTCCTGTAAATCACTTGATTCGTTCTAAAATGGCAAAATAAACTCATTTGAAAATGATTTTGCTGAATAATCTATGCTAAAACGGGATGGCATATCAAAACAGCCAGAATTTATTTTTACCCTTAGCTTTTGTTTTCCCTTTATCCGGCTTATCTTCAGGACTTTTTACATATTCTGTTTTGTTTTGAGAGTTACTACCAGATTCTGGCAGATTACTAGCCTCTGGTTGCTTGTCAATGAGATCTTCTTTACTTTGTGCTTGTTCATTTTCGTTTGTTACATCACCATTAGAATTGTTCACATTTCCCTGAATAACAGTTCCTTGCTCCTCATCGACAGGAATTGGTCGTTCTGGTGTATGTCCGTCATTCGCGACAGTGGTTGTTGTCTCTTCTTGAACTGGAGAGTACTTTTGTGCGGTCCGATCAATTGCATTTGATGCTTCCAAGCTATGGCCCGACTTGTTACTATGTTGAGACGCAACCGATGGCCTTCCAGACTGGTTGCCTGTTTGGGACACAACTGAAGCCGGACCTCCAGGGGATGGCTGACCATTGATTGGTGATGTCTCTAACCTATTTGGTGATCCACCTTCCTGAGCGGTCGGAGGGCCTTCATCAGGTTTTACGGACAACTGACCCGAAGGAGAAGCTTGTCTAACCGGTGATGACTGACCGATATCAGGCAGTGGAGCGTATCTATTAGGCGATGATGCTTTAGGAGAACTTACAGATAACCTACCAACGGGTGATCCTTTGCCAGATGTTGCGGATATCCTACCGACAGGTGACCCTTTGTCCGATTTAACAGGTATCGGACCTAATGGTGATGCCCGCCCACCGGACAATGATCGTCCAATGTTTGGTGATGTTTCCAGACGACTTGGGGACACCCTTATTCGAGATCCCATAGTTATCCGACCTATCGGGGAACGTCTGTGTGACTTTACTGATACCCGACCGGAGGCCCTACTTATATGCTCCCCAGCTTTCTCTTCTTGTCCAGTTCCAAACAGCGGGAGAGCATCCGGGGGTGTCCTAACCACTGGTGGTGTTCCCTGTTTAGGACTGGAAAGAGATGGGGCTCCAGGTCTTGATAAACTTAATCGGGATGGACCAAGACTATCATTTCTAGAAGAGTCCTTTACCAAAGAGGGCGATCCTTGGAAACTCGTTCGTGAGTTTGATCCATTGTGGTGTGGGGAATTAGTTATCGATCCCGGTTGGTTGGATGGACTGTTAAGGCCTGCTTGTGCCTCTGAGTTGTTTTCCGTTACAGTATTCCCTACGGGTGTTGTAACATTTACAACACCCTCTTCGTCCAATCCTTTTTCTTCCTTGATATCTACATCCTGGGTCTCTTCCAAGCTAGGAATGGGATCTTGACTAGGGGATACATGCTTTCTATCTGGTGACCCATACGCACCTGTCTTTTGTTCCTCTTCTGAAGCAGTCGGGGTCAGTCCACCGTCATCATCTGGTCCCACCTCACCATCTTCTCCCGTTTCTCCATCCTTCGACGGATCATCATTTTCACCCAATTCTTTCTTCAGATACTTAAAAAGCCTCTCAAAATCCGCATGCCTCTTCTCCTGCTTGAACAGATCCAATGGCTTCTTAGGCGTACCCTCGTAAACCATCTCCAACAAAGCAGTCGTGCCCGATTTCCGTAGTTTCCTGAATCTCCTCGCCTCCATGATGATATCTCTGTTCGCGTGAAGCAGTAGCTCGAGATGGTCCGGACCTTGCTTCCGCTTCGCCGTTGCAACATGGAACTCATCATCGATTCCGATATCCGGTAGGACAGGGTCGTTCACAGGCGGGGAGGGATTAATCGGCCGTGGATCAAGTTTGGGTATCTTCTTACCTCCTGGGGAAGGGTTCACTGGTCTTTCGATTTCGGTTGGGGAATACTGGATCTCGTAAGTCAATATGGTTTGATTATCCTCCTCGTCGGCTTCGCTAGCTTGAGCTAAACTAGAATGAGTTGCGTAGGTCTTTGCTGCAAGAGATGTAGTATCGGCTTCCTCAGAATCTTTTAAATTGTCTTCCGTGCCATCGGGTTTGCCATCATCTTGTTGGCTTTCATCTGTAACCTCATTTGCCTCATCTTCTGTCTCATTTTCAGTTTGAACACCTATCTCCATTGTCTTAGAAGGCTGCACTTCTTGGCCTTCCTCACCCTCCTTTGATTTATCAGCATCGTCGACTTCCTTCTTATCACTGTCTCCTTCGACTGGGGATTTTCTATCTTCCGTTTCGTTTTGTTCTTTCGATTCGGTCGTATCTCCATCGCCCGCCTTCGTCTTTTCTTCGATCTGTGGGCTTTTACTCTCAGAACTTTCTTTCACCTTAGTATCTGCTTCATTAGACTCTGTCACAGGCGCTGTTTTGGGGTCATCTGTCTTTTCGCCCTCAGCGTCATCGTCCGCCTTCTTTTTTGTTTCGCTTGGAGCTGGAGATGCCCCATCCGCAATATTTTCTTGTGTATCTGATTTGGTGTCTTCTTTGTCCTTAGTGCTCTTTTGATTCGGGGACGTATTTCTCCCAGGCGAGTCAGTCTTCTGATCACCTTCCTCGGCCTTTTCTTCGGGAATACTTTCATGTCGTTCCTCTCCACCTTCACCTGTCTCCGGTATATTTTCCTCCTGTGTTATGGACTCTTTTTTCGAGCTTCTACTCAAGTCTTGGCGGGAGTTCCTAGCGCTCTCAAGCTCCTCCTGTATCGCTTCCATCGCTGGTTGCTTAGCAACGGCACCACCAATCTTTCGACAACCTCTTCCTCGGGATGGAACAGTGTTCGAAGGTTGCGGTGGTGGTGGTCCTCCTCTTCCTCGCCCGCGACCCCGACCGCGACCACGCCCTCGTCCGCGTGCCCCACCTCTTCCCCTTCCACGCCCACCTGAGTCTGGTTGACCTAGCCCACTTGAGGGTGGCTGACCACGCCCACCCGGCGGAGGTCGCCTCTCCGCCTGGGATGCTTGGTTTTCTTCCTCAATCCGCTTTGCTTCAGCTTCTCGTTTCTGTCTCTCCGCCTCCTCCCTTTCCGCTCTTTCCGCGGCTTCTTTTCGTTCCCTCTCCGCTTTCTCTGCTGCCTCCTTTTCCCTCGCCTCCTTCTCCTTCTGTCTCACTTCCTCCTCTCTCCTCCTTGCCGCTTCCTCCTTCTGCCGTTTCTTTTCCAACTTCTTCTGCTTCTTGATCTCATTCAGCTTATCCAGCGCCCTAAGAGATTCCTCCCTTCTCTTCCTCTCTGCCGCCAGTTCATCATCTTCCTCCTCTTCCTCTTCTTTTTCCTCTTCCTTGGGCTTGTCATCCTTTTTCTTCTTCTTCTTAGACTTTCCGACGTAAGAGAAGGTTTCAAAAGCAGCCATTTTGTCTGATGGGCATGTGATGTCTCAGTCAGTACCAAGTCGTGAACACTAGATCATTTTCGGTAACATTCTTGTTCCTCCTGAAATGGAAAAAAGAAGAGATAAATCCAGGGTTTAGCCTCTATCAAATATATACTCTCCTTTTCTGCAGATAACAAATCAATAGGGCTTATGTGCCGTTGAATAATTCTTAACTCTATGTAAATTTAAATGGAAATTTATTCATTCAAACGTCATCGTCATATTTTATTTATTGTTTATTTATTGATCAATATTTTAGCAGGATGCCCTCACAACAAGATGTTGGTATCACGAGGGGTCATGATAAAAATACATGAACATATACATTAACAAAACTCGGCAGTGTCAACATTCTGTTCATATTACATTGATGCTTGTGACTACCATGAAAATGAGTTGCAACATCTAATTAGCATGAAGGATTCCCTAGAACTTACCATTGAAGATAATTATGTATTTAAAAAAAAGAAGTTTTCTGCAATGGGGCCGATGTGTTCGATCGTTCATATTCTCTCGCACCCTCAAATATGTTGGGAGAAAGTTTCAAACCAATTAATAAAAACATAAGAACTGTAATTTATCAACCTGCTAATATTTACAACTTGGAAATGGGCAGCGAGAGGACATTCGATATGAGTACAATTTCTCACTATAAAATTATATGAGTATAGATACAGATCAAAGATGATGCTTTCTTATAAATGTATAAATATCTTGAAATTAGATCCAACCATTTTCCCAACTTGATCGTAAGTGTGAAATAAAGCCACGTAAATCATAATGATTTAAATATTACATTAGGCCAAATGTATAGCATGAAACAGAAATCAAATCCTATTATATTTCAAGAAATACATGGTCAAACCATACAAAAAAAACCTTACCTCAAATCTCAGCAAAACAGCAGCTCCGAGAAACTAAATCGGACATCATATTTCTTGTAATCAGGATGTACCTGGAAGAAGATAAGAGAAAATTAGCAAAACTGGTCAATCATAATTTTAAAAAAGAATGATTAAATATTAATCATAGTTTTGCTCCTTCCCCCCCCCCCCCAACAAAGAAAGCACACGACACGACACATCATCAATGCTAGGATGAGCAAATGACTTTAATCAACGACCATTCCAGGCGTTTAACATTGGTCAGTGGAAGGGGGCACCGCCCCCTTAAAAGCGTGAAAAAAAATGAAGATGGAAAAATGGCGTAGAGGGATGGATATCCCCCCCCTTGTTAAAAGAAAAAAAAATATGTCCAACCCCTATCATTCAAGTCAATCATGGTTCCGCGCCTGGAAACGAAAAATTTTGCGCAGTACAAACGACGATTAATCTCGTCTCGTTAGTTTAATAATTGCATGTCAACTTGGTGAAAATATGTGTATACCCAGGTGTAAGAGTTTCTTTCATGTTGTTCTAATATAATCGTGGCAATACAAATGGCTGAAATGTTCATTGATTAAAACGACCCAAACATACTTTTTTTCTACACAAATCGTCGATTTGAAATAAACACTTAATATTAGTTCATACACAAGCTCGCACCCTGAAAAGCACCCCCTTATTTGATTTAGTATCTTTTTATAAAGCCTATGTTACAGGATCCCAACTATATCTACTTATCATATTGTAAACCTCGACAGAGTTTTGGATGAATTTACCTATTTTCTTTTCATTGTAACGGGCATTAAATTCTAATATTTTGTATTTACAAGAATCTACAAATACATCTTATCGAGTGTTTATGCAGCGTTTAGCTATATTTAACACCCAGTAGATATGATGGCACTGGGACTGTTTTCCCGTCAACAATTTATTGTCCTGATATTTTGCCTATACTATAGAAAAAACGTCTGGTATGTACTCACCCTTAAAGCTATGATCCATACATTTTTTAAATTAACAATCCCGACCATTTTCGATGTAAGTTATACTTTCCAACTTTCAGTTTGTATTTAACTCATCTTCTCACATGTGTTTTTGTATTGCAATAGTACAGAGACGAAGGAATCAATACTTTGAAGTCATAGCTATTGTCACTACGCAGATCTGGAAATATCGAGGATTGCACAGACGTGGTCACACATTTGCATTTGTATAACCTTTAGGCTTATTCCCACGTTTGCGTTCTACTAACGTATGCGAAGAAAGAACGTCCGACTGACGTTGAATACGGTCGGTTTCCGCTCGACATACGCACACGCACGGTAATAATAGCAAAACGTATCGTAAACGCATGATGACCACCAAATTAAATTAGCACTCTGCATATGAAAGCAAACGTGTGACTGCAATATTAGCGCAGCGTTTATGAAATATAGAATACACTCCCATTTGAGAACATAAATACACAGGCGATATGCCTGTCTGATGAACACATAAGCCTATCACCCAACCCAACCCATCCAAATATCATTTTATTGTTCTTTTTTCCCTCATAAACCAATGAGGAGGGTTGAATTCGTTCGGCTTTCCCCTGACATACTTTTATATATTATTATTAGTCAAGCGTTTTCCCTGCGAAGTGAATTACGAGACTTATGGTCGTGAAGATAATTTAAAAACGATTTCGAATATTGGCGGGGGTGCAAATCTGAAACAAATTAAACATAAATATGAATTTCGTGATATGGAGGTAAACACCAGCAATATAATTGAAACGAGAAATTTCATTTCAATCATGACAATATACTTGCAGCACATGCTGCTCGAGGATCATTTAGGAGATAAGATATTTTAGCGCATTTACTACCGCATTCCTCAATTCACATAGACTTTGTACAGAGGCTCCCTGATTCCAGTTGTTGATGGGTTAAACATGAACTGAACGGTGGTCGCTACAACGTTGCGGTGACAATACAAAAGTGTATTCCATGGGGGCTTAATCAATACACGCCCTTTCTTAAAACATACAAGAAAAGATACAAAAGACCCCCTATCGATTGAATTGATGTCTTTTCTTAACTCTGTCCTGGGGGGAAGACTCGACAAAAATAGATACCAAATGAAGAATATTCCATTACGAGATATATTAGGATCATTGTTTTAAAGATGCAGAAATATATACATGGGTATGAAGACAGTACTGTGACAACTATGCGCAAGGAAAGTTCATTCATGTCATTGGACGGATAAATATGGAAGATAACATTTACGTCCAGCTCAAGAATTAAGGAGAAATTTGGAAATATATTAGGCCGTAATCCAAGGACAAATGGCTTATTCTTAGCATGGTCCACGAAGCAAGTCAAATCTTCAGTTGTAATGGAGGGTAAGTAAATTTCAAATGATAAAATGCAAAATCAAATGATTGTAATTCAAAGGGTTAGAAGGGTGACAGTCGTTTAAAAAAATCATGAAATTTACACTTCTAATAGGACCCAGCAACATTGAATCTAGCGCGTTTTTAGTATTAATTTAACATTTTCAAAGAGTTGTCACCCCTTAAACCGTTTTAGTGATGATATAACATTTTAGTTTAGTGGGCATTTTTATTATTAAAACCCAAGTAAAGTTTTGGTAAAAGCAAATATTTTCATCGCCAAATTTTGCCTTCGAATCTGCTTAAAATTCAATATAGTATTATGAATATGTCGCACAAAAGATTGTGCGTAAAATGACCCAGTTTTGGAAAAGCTATAACCTTAAATGTGCAAAAATATTTCATTGTCGTGTCCCCCGACATTAATTCAATTTTTTTTAAAATCTTGATAAAGGACAACTTCTCATGCACAGAATTGGATGAAAATTTCAGAATTTTATTGTTGTGTATACCTTTTTATCATTCTATTGTCAAATCTCAGAAATAATGTTTTATATGCCCGATAACAAGCAAAATATTGTTATAACCAAGAGAGGGTGCTAACTATGATTTAACGGTCAATTTCAAATTAAAAAAAAAATCAGTTCGTAAAAAAATATGCTATGGTCTCAAAATATGTCTAAGAATTATATGTCATGATAAACATTAAAAAATCATATTTCTTAATCTTTACCAAAACTATACTTGGGCTTTATTATATGCTCTTAAAATGTCTGCAGAACTATTAGTTAAAGAATAATTAGCAAATGTATTTCGTTTTACCATCCGGATCAATTAAAAGATAACTGAGTAGAATATCATTATCAGGTGGATAAGTTTTAAATTTAATTTGTTAATGATGATACTCTGGTTTAAACGAGCATGCAGACATTTTGTTGCTCAACCTGGGTAGAAATTTGCGCAATTGCTTTTAATAGTGTTATGAATATCAAGAAAATGTATAAGTTCTATATTTATACAACCCAGTGCTGAACTGGGTTTTTAACCGTGTTTAAATAAATGTATCAAATCAAATCAAATACATTTATTTCTGATATTCGTACAGGATGGCTCATTTCATTATTGTGTCACGTTGGTGTTTTACACAGGCCCTGACTGTTTTGTAACAACAAAACATATAACACAAACTATTGACCGTATACACTAATTTAACAACGAATTAATCGGTATTCTCATGCTTTAACGTATCATTCGGTAAATTAACTGTCTATCGACGCTTATTA
This sequence comes from Temnopleurus reevesii, assembly GCA_036244855.1. Lineage (NCBI taxonomy): Eukaryota > Metazoa > Echinodermata > Echinoidea > Temnopleuroida > Temnopleuridae > Temnopleurus > Temnopleurus reevesii. Next base: position 108,608 of record BQKZ01000828.1, read on the forward strand.
ACACTGAAAAATTGCGATATAAACAAATAAAAGTGTTGATTCTTGTTCTGTCATTTTACAGTCTCATCTGAAATCAAGCCTCAAGTGCTCTACGAAGACAATAAATATTTTTCTTGCCGAAGAGAAGTGATCCAAAGATAGCTGATCATGATTCAAACACAACAGGTAAAAATTAAAGTAATAATATTTAGATACAAAATGTGCGATGTATTTTTTTCTACGGTTATTATGATCATATTTTACTTCGATTAAGTGATCCACTTCATGATAGTTGGGTAGTGACAGTGAGCGAGGACGATGATGACGATGGTGATGATATGATGATGATGGTGATGGTGATTGTGATGATGGCGATGATGAAGATGATGATGATGGTGGTAGTAGTGATGATGATGATGGTGATGATATGATGATGGTGGTGGTGGTGGTGATGGTGGGAACTTTGGTGGTGATGGTGCGGGGATTATGGTGGTGACGATGATGATGATGATGACGGTGATGATGATAATAATAGTGATGATGCTGGTAGTAATGATGATGATGATAGTGATGATGATATCTGTGGTGGTGATGATGATAATGATGATGATGATGATAATGATGATAGTGATGATGATAATAATGATGATGGTGGCGGTGATAATGATGGTGGTGATGATGGCGATGATGACTATGATGACGGTGATTATGATTATGATGATTGTGGTGATGATTTTGGTTGTGATGATGATGATGATGGTGGTGAAAATTATCATTATGATGATGATACTGATGAAGGTGATGATGATGATGGAGGTAGTGATAGTGATGATGATAGAGATGATGATTTTGATAATGATGATGATGATGATGATTATGATAGCGATAGTGATAGTGATGATGATTATCGGGATAACGATAGTAGTAATGATGAAAATGATGATGATGATGATGACACTGATGACAATAATGATGATGATGATGATTATGATGTTGGTGATGATGGTGATATTGAAAGTGATAATGATTTTGGTGATGATGATGGTGATGACGATGGTTGTGGTGATGATGATATTTTTGGTAATTATGATGGCGATGGAGATAATGCTAGTGGCGACATGATGACGGTGACGATAATGAGAATGATGGTGGGCATGATGATGTCGATGGGGATGATTAAGTAATTGTGACGATGGTGCTATTTGAATAGCCCATTGGAGGTTTAAATCAAAACTTTGAAAATTCATAACTTTTGAAAGGATCTTCCGATTTTGCTCTTTTTCACAGTTTGATATTTTTATGTTTATTCTTAAAGTGTGCGGTTAATTTCCAATTATTAATTGATTTGTCCCTTTCACTTGTTTTTCTTCGCATGCAGGCTATGTTGATGATAAATAACCCAGCGAGGACTGACCAGGTGATGACAAGGTAGAAGGACCAGGGTGACCAACCCATATTCATCTGAAATCGATGTTGAGTTAGCCACTGTAAAGTTCGTCACCACGTGAGGACCAAACTGACCAATCACCATGCCTCGACCGATGCGAAGAAACCGGGCTGTTGCCAGCAAGAGCGATCCAACCACTGAGCTCCAGCGATCAAACTCTCCTCCCAGCCCGCCCGCTGTATTCGCCCGTCAAATCACTGGGACAGTCGAGGTCAAATCGCTCAGCTACAACGTCAAAAAGAAGAAGAAGAAAAAGAAGAAGGATGGGCAGAATGATAGTGAGGTGGAGAAGGAAAAGGAGGAGAAAGAAGAGGAGGAAGAGGAGGATGAGGAGTGGCTAGCGGAGAAGAAAAGGAGAGAGGAATCGCTGAGACAGTTTGAGTTGCTAACTCAACAGAGGAAGCAGAAGAAATTGGACAAGAAAAAGAAAAAGGAGGAAGCGATAAGACAGCGAGAAGAGGCTATTAGGAAGAAGGAAGAAAGAGAGAGGGCGGAGAAGGAAGCACGGGAGACAAAAGCCCGCCTAGAAGAGATCCGAAGACAAAGAGCCGCAGACCCAAGACTCGCTGGAAGGGGGCGTGGCAGAGGTAGAGGGCGTGGCAGAGGGCGTGGTCGCGGTCGCGGGAGGGGGAGAGGCTTACCGCAACCACCGCCAGGGAAACGCCCACCACCGCAAGCGGCCCCTGGTCGTGGTGCGCGCCGACCTGGTGCCCCAAAGAAGCAGCCTGGACTAGCCTCCATTCAGGAAGAGCAAGAAGGGGACAGACTCTCTCGCCAGGCCCAGGAGAAAGATGCAGACGTAAGAGAAGGCACCACCTCAGCACAGAAACGGCGTCTGTCTCAGATCGAGGATGGTGAAGCAGCTAAAGATAAAGAGGAAGAAAAAGCAGAACCAACAGAAAAGGTAGAGGATGGTGTAACAGATGATGCTGAACCACCTCCGAAGAGTAAAAGATTTTCAAAAGTTGCTGGTTTTGTTTTGAAGAAAATAAAGGCAAAACAGAAAGGAATTCCTTCACCAGAGACTGATGAGACCAAAGACACAGGAAAGGACCAGGATGGTGAAACCGAGGAAGAGGAAAAGCCTCTTCGTCAGGCATGGGCTGACCCTAATCAGAAACCTTCTGAAATTCCTGAAGCATTGGCAAAGAAAAGACGGTTATCAAAAGATGAAGGTGGAGAAGAAGTGCAGGATCTTGAAGAGGAACAAGAAGATGACAAGAAAGAAGATGGAGAAAGAGATGTTGATGAAACCCAACCTCCACCTCCCAAGAATCTAAAGTTCTCAAAGGTAGCGGGATTCGTTGGTCGGGTGATAAAATTGAAAAAGAAAGCAGGCGTTTCTACTGAATCCGATGAACAAGCAGATACCAAACCTGAAGGTGACGATGAGGAAACCGATGACAAAGAAGCTAAATCTACCACACCTGAAAGAGACACAGACTCGAAAGAACCAGAAGAGCAAGATCGTTCTAAGTCAAAGCTGAAACGTAATACAACTCTCCATGACGGGATACCTGACGAGCAAAGACTCACGCCAGTTGAGGAACCAGATAAAGAGAAGAAGGGAACACCTGACGACTCTAAATCTGTTAGTAGTTTGGATAAAGAAGACAAGACACCGACCGACGGTGATGATGGAAAGGACAAGGATGACTTGAAAAGTGATTTAGACGGAGAAGCAGCCATACCATCAGCTGATAAAGCGGCAGTTACTGAAGTAGTGAAGGCAATGGTTGACACCAGAGGGACGCAGTGGACACCAAATGATTTCATTACACCTACCCCTTCTAGGATGGGGGATGGTAAAGAAGATGCAGAAGATGGCAAAGATGGCAAAAAAGATACAGAACAAAGCGATGCATCTCCCAAACAGGACTCGAGCCCGAAAAGAATTCCCTCAAAAAAGTCCAGTGACGAAATGGATAAAGGAGATGAGGAAAATAAGGGATCTGTTTCAAGGGTTGGGAGTTCTCCAAGGCCTGAATCGGGTAAAGAGCGGACTTCGTCTAAGGCATCAAGGGACGAGGAAGTAAAAGGAGAGGAAACAGAACCAAAGTCTAGAACAACCAGCGGTCTAGATAAAGATGGTCAGGAGACAGCTGATCAGGAAAATAAAGAAGTCGTTACGAAATCAGCATCCGAGTCAAGGAAAGAGCGTAGTGATTCAGGCCTATCACGTAAGCGCAAAGAACAGAAAGATTTGTTTGATGACGTAACATATGAATCCGACCGACCTGCCAATCCGATACCTGATATGAAAAAGATCACCGTGCCAAAGCTCGATCCAAGACCGGACAATCCTATTCCAACAGAAATACACCCAAAACTTATCGACATCGAAATCGACGATGAATATTTCCTCGCCGGGAGGCTACCTAAAAGAAAATTGAGATTTGAGGATACATACGACTACACGGAGAAACAACTAATCGCAAGAAGGGATAGATTGTCGGAGGAGCGGAAACTGAGGAAGTTCCGAAAAACTGAGATGGGTTCTCTTCTTGATCTGGTACTGGAAGGATCCAAAGTGTTTCCCCTTGATGTCTTCGAGACCGAGCCGCATCATCGTGGGTTCGAGAAGATCCTAAAATCTTTGGTCATGGAGGAATTGAAAATAAACCCACCAACACCTCCACCGAAGGAAGAACCTGAGGTTGCGCCTACTCCTGAAGATGTTGATTATACCATAGGGAGGGAGCCGCAAGAGACTGACAACATTGATGAAGACTTTGGGGTGCCGAGTAATGATCAGTTACCGACGGAGGCGTGGCCAGAATCGATTACACCTGGGAAAGAGGCAAAGGTTGAAAAGGAAGGTCAGCTTTCACGAACAGAAGCTAAGAAGTCAAATGAAGTTGAATTATCCGATGGCGTAGAGACAGGGGACGATGAGGCTAAAACAGTAAAAGTTGCACCTTTAAGAGCAAGTGTTGAAAGCCGGCTTTCACGAGAAGATGGAGAAGTGCCACCGAAATCGAAATCACCAAAGGAAGATGAAGGTGATGTTGATGCTCCAAAGGACAAAGGTGAACCCATAGGAACTGATGCACCACAAGCTGAAACATCTCCTGTTGACAGAAAGACAGAGAAAGAGGGGACAGATAAAGACGTCACTCCTTCAACAAGCAGAGCAGATGGATCAAAGCCGATAGAAACCAAATCATCTAAGAGTTACCCAAAAGAGGCTGAAAATCAAGTGAAAGTACTACCATCAGATGCCCAGGTACACCACGCCCTGTCTCTCCTTGAGTCTGTACAGTCTGACATGTTAGTCGTGTCAGAAATCAAGATAGAATCTAAGCCATCTGATGGGGAGGAAGGAAAGAATGTGGTGGGAGAAGCTGTCTCGTCACTGACTGAGGACGATCTCAAAGAAGAAGTGGTCGCTGAAATTGAAACTGAAGAGGAAAGGAAGGAATCATCTCCAGATGGTCGAGGAAGCAAAGTGCATTCTGCTGCATCGGATCGAGGACCTCAAGCTGAAATCGAAGATGAGAAGCGTTCTGATGGTGATGATAGCAGTAAGCCTACTCCAACGCCATCCGCGAAATCAAGAGAGCGTCAAGGAGAAGAGAGAATTTTGAGAGATACAGATAGTACTAAAGATGCACTGAGACCGCAAACGAAATTAAGTGATGAAGGAGAAAGGCAGAACATCCCAGAGGATACAGAACTTCCAAAGGATACCTCTAACTTAATTGCTGATGATTTTAAACCGAGGGAGAGCAAAAGTCAACCAAATATGCCAACATGTGAAAGGGAAAAGTTCCCTTCTCCACGAAGTTTAAAGTCGGGATTCTTTGATAATCTCAAACGAATGTTCACCTTTGATAAGAAAGGAACAGAATCTGTGAAATCGACGAGAAAGGGGGCAACTGAATCAGGCTTAGGATCTAAACCAATGGAGACAAGAAGTGAACAAAATGTCCAAACATGTGAAAAGGAGAAAGCGCCTACCCCTCGTAGTCTAAGATCGGCAAATATAGATGATGCATTCCTTGCCAGTATTTCAGACAAGAAAAAGACGGAATCCGTCGGAGCGGTAAGAGATATAACTGCTGAGGATAACGAACAACCGCTCGATTTATCACTTATTGGAGGGAAACCAAGAGAGTGCGGAAGTGAGCCATCATTTGGAACACGGGAAAAGATGAAGATATCTTCACCTCGAAGTCTACGGTCTGGAAAGATTGATGATGGATTTCTTGCGAGTATCTCAGACAAGAGAGGGACGGATTCAGTCAAATCAATTCGAGAGATGACAGCTGAAGATAGCGAACGAAAAGCTGAATCATCAGGTATTGGAACAAAACCTCGAGAGAGCAGAAGTCAGCCATCAATTCAAACATATGAAAAGGAAAAATTATCATCACCTCGAAGTCTAAGATCAGCAAAGATTGATGATGGATTTCTCGCGAGTATTTCAGACAAGAAAGGGACTGATTTCGTCGAATCGGTAAGAGATGTAACAGCTGAGGATAAAAAACAGCCAACAAAATCATCAGTTACTGAGAGAAAAACGCGAGAGAGCAGAAGTCAGCCATCAATTCAAAAATATGAAAAGGAAAAATTGCCGTCACCTCGAAGTCTAAGATCGGCAAAGATTGATGATGGATTTCCTGCGAGTATTTCAGATAAGAAAGAGAGGGATTCACCCAAATCGATTAGGGCGGTGGAAACTGATGATGACAAACGGGAAGCTGTATCACCAGGTTCTGTAACGAAGCCACGAGAGAATAAAAGTGAACCAAATATCCAAGCATATGAAAAGGAAACAGCACCATCACCTCGGAGTTTGAGGTCGGCAAAGATTGATGATTCATTCCTTTCAAGTATTGCAGACAAGAAAGAAACAAAATCAGCAACATCGATTGAACAGGTGACTGCTGAGAAAAGGGAAATATCTGCTGACGCATTAAACATCGACAGTAAACGACGAGAAAGTAGAAGCGAGCCTTCCTTGCAACGGGAGAAAATGGTCTCCTCGAGAGATATAAGAACAAGCAAAAGTGATACCTTTAAGACATTACACTTCCCAGAAAAAGAAGGGTTCAAATTTGACAGATCCAAGCCACCAAGGACACCCGTAGATGAGACAGCAGCCATTGCAATCAACATGACCGAGGAATTCTATTACCCATGGCTAGACCCAGATTTTGAAATCAAAGAACCTACATCTCCAAGTAAAAGTGCAAGTCCTCACTCTCGAGAACATACAGCAGGAACCCCCGCAGATGGTAAGGTAAAGTCTGCGACACCAACAGAAGTAGAGGATGGGGAACAATCGGAGGAACAAACTGAGGAAAAAGTGACCCCTCTGAAGACTGGAGCGACAGATGAAGAAAAGGGAACATCTGCAACACCAAAAGTAGACACGGACGAGAGACGTTCTGTGGAATCGAGTAAAGAGAAGTCAATTCCTATAACGACGGAAGTAACAGAGGAAGAGAAGGACAAGGATATATCCCCAAGTCAGAAGGAGGGAGATACAAAAGATAAGCAGATCAAAGGAATAATAGTCCCCGTTGTTACTCCTGGTGACGACACAAAAGATTCGGAATCTTCAAAATCTATCACGATTCCAGGGGATGCAACAGAAATTCTTCGTTCCCAAAGTCAACTCTCCCAGAAGACGAAATCAAGACCACCATCAGAAAAACCAAGTATTCATTCGAGCAAAAGTGCAAGGTCAGAAGCTGCCGATGATAAAAGGCGTTCAGGAAGCCCCTCTAAAAGTCACCAATCTGCAAAGGATGTCGAAGTTGTTAAATCTGAGAGTCGGGTTTCGGAAAGTAAATCTAAGGAAGGTACACCTGACAAAACCAAGTCCCCAGCAGATACTCGATTATCTGGACATGAGGAGGGTAAAACAGTGATACCTTCCGACGGAGTATTGGAAGATGATGTTGATAAAGCTGGTAAATCCTCAGCCGAGGGTGTAAATGTGGACGATGGATTGAAGAGCAGTGCTGAATTATCGACAATCCCTGCTGCTACATCGGACGAAAAAGTTGACAAAGAACAGGATTTGCCTCCGGGAGACTACGACAAAGCAAAGGATGTCACAGAAGATGAAGGAAATGTTAAAGCAGATGATCTGCCTAAGGATGAAACAATTTCCACAAAAGATGAGAAAGATTTGACAACAGAGCAGCAAGCACCGGACCGTCCTAAATCAACGAAGGATGTTGGCATCATAGGCGTGGTAGTTCCAGATATACTCATCCAGAGTCAGGAGATTAAAGCTACAGATGATGACCAACCGAAGGACAAACTCGGTGTTGAAATAGCTGCTGCAATAGTAGATTCAGCACTCCCCAGCACAGATAAAAGTAGAGAGGAAGAATCCAAGGATGCCCCTGGGAGAGGGCGTGGAAGGGGCAGAGGTCGCGGCCGGGGTAGAGGACGCGGCCGAGGAAGGGGACGAGGGAGAGGACAGGTTCCAGAAGGAACAGAAGGTCAGCCTCAAGATGGTGACCAAGAAACCGAGCGTGGAAGAGGCCGCGCTCGAGGACGTGGGCGTGGCCGTGGGAGAGGACGAGGCCGGGGAAGAGGAAGGGGTCAAGTTCAGGCTAGTGATGCACCTGAAGGAAAAGACCCAACGGAACAACCAGAAGAGCCAGTTAAAGAAACCAAACCTTCCGAGAAGATTCTTGGAGTAGAAGAAAAGCCAGAGGCGAAAAGGGAGAGTGTTACAGAGATACCAGATACTGAAAAACCAGAAACTGCAATGGCAGCCCGGAGCACAGTTGGCTCAAAGGAAAAAGAAAGCGTGGTTGCGAAAGACGACGTAGATCCCAGTAAAAGTCAGCCAGGTGACACTGGAAAACAAAGTACGGTACCAAATGTATCGGAGGTAAATGATTCAAAAGCGGCCGACACATCTGACCTGATAAAGCCATCTTCAACTCATACAGGTTCAGCAAAAGATGTGGGACACCTAAAAGATGCGGAAGACCGAGCTCTGGTGGAGGGCGATAAAGTCTCACCAGCGGGCTCTACTGAAAAGAAATCTCAAATAAGAACTGAAACATCTCAAGATGCCGCTGCCCTCGTTAAATCGGAACCAACTGAACCATCAGACAGAGACAAGGTGTCTCCTACACATTCGAAACCTTCAAGGAAGAGTGCTGATTCTAAATCAGACAGCGTTTCTGAAAAGAAAGACGTCAGCTCTGAGCAATCATTGAAGCAGATGGATGCCGAAGATAAGGAGAAATCACTGGAAAGTCCCAGTGGTGAACCTAAAGCACGAGCAATCAGGAGTGAGCCTTCCCTGCAGAAAAGTGAAAAGGTGAAAGTGTCGTCTCCACGTAGCTTGAGGTCGGGAAAAGTTGACAACATCATATACCAGAAACCTTCGGGCAAACAAGAAACTGAATTAGCCAAATCGATTGAGGATGTGACTATTGATGAAAAAGAACAACCAGCTGCACCTTCCAAAATTGAGCCGAAACCTAAAGAGAACAAAAGTGAGCCTTCCCTTCAGACATGTGAGAAGGTGAAATTGTCCTCTCCGCGAAGCTTGCGGTCTGGAAAGAGTAGCGACTTCAAATTTCAGATACCTTCAAGAAGGCAAGATACTGAACCAGTGAGTGAAGGTGAAACTGCAACAAGAAAAGAAAAAGCAGCTGAGCAGCTAGAAGTTGGAGCAATAGCTAGAGAGAGTAAAAGTGAACCAGCCTTTGAAACATGCGATAGAGAAAAATTATCTTCACCTCGAAGCTTGCGACTGAAAACAGATGGGGAGTTCGAACTTCAAAGTCTTCGAGAAACGAAAAAGGAGGAATCGGCTAAATCGACAAGGAAGGTGGCAACTGAAGAAGAACGACACCTAGATGAACCTTCGCAAACTGGAACTAAACCAAGAGAAAGTAGAAGTGAACCAGCAATTGAAACGTGTGAAAGGGAGAAAATGTCATCTCCTCGAAGCTTGCGATCGAGAAAAGCTGAGAGTTTTAAACGAACAAACATTTCTGATCAGAAAGAATCCCATTCAGCCAAATCAATTGAAGAGGTTGCTGTTGGGGAAAAGGACAAACATGATGAATCCTTTGTTGCAGACACTAAGCCACGAGAAAGTAGGAGCGAACCTGTTAAACAAACTGATAAAATCATCTCTTTGCGAGATGTAAGAACGAGCAAGAGTGAAGACCTCACATTGGATATATCATATATTCCAGACAGAAAAGAATCTGATTCAGATAAATTGGTTACAAGGATCGCTACTGAGGAAAAGGGAGAAGCTGTTAAATTTCCAGAGGTCGGAAAGGTTCAAAGGCAAAGTAAGAGTGAACCACCTCCACAAAAAGATTTTCCGCCACGAAATGTTAGATCAAGCAAGAGTGAAGATCTGCATTTGCTGCGCCTGCCATTCAAGAAGGAGCCACAATCAGCAAAATTGGCTAAAAAAGAAACTACAGAAAAAATACAAAAGCCTACCGGATCTGAAGGAGTTGAAACAAAACCACGAGAAAGTAAGAGAGAGCCATTCATACCAAAGGGCACAGAAGTGCAAGATGTAAGATCAACCAAAAGTGAGGATTTCAAAGCATCACTTCGCCCGGACCTCGGTCATGAGTTTATATTTAAAACTAAGACAGATAGTACAGTAACAGGTGTAAAGGAGGGAGTAAAAGAAGACCAGATTTCTACTACGACAGGTGGTAAGTCGACGAAGAAAGATCCATCCTTACTAGCAGGCACGGAGGGTGACAAACAGGAGAAAGGAGAACACAGGGACGGTGATATTAAAAAGAAGAAACGTAAGAAGGGAGCTCGTCGCAAGAAACGATCTGACAAGAGTCTTGAATCTGGAGAACAGAAATCATCGGTACAACCAAGTATTCTTTCAAAAGATTCGGAAGAGAAATCTCTTGAATCAGTCACTTCTTCGAAAGATAAGTCAAAACAGAGCAGCAGCAGCCAGGCTCAACCAAATTTAGTCAGAATAAAGAAAGGTTTGCAGAGGATCCTGGAAAGGACTAAACAGCTGCAGCTCGAAAAGGAAAAGCTGAAGGACACTGCTGAACTTACAGATGCTATTCCAAATAAAGACGATGCTGCAAAGACAAAAGAGAAGCCGTCCCGTATTGCCAGATTAACAAACCTCCACAAACCAAGCAAAGAACCGGAGGCAGAACCAGTCCCGCAGCTTGATGTTACTTCTGAGAGAACGGATAGCACGGAATCCATGCCACCAAACCTCGGATTATCATTGAATCTTGCCAAAATCAAAGAAAAGTCGAAACAACTCCAGAACATAGACAAGCCAGATGCCACATTGACGACAGACATTGATGTCACACTGCCTGCTACAACAGAAATTGACATAACTCTCCCTGAAACGGAATCATCAGAGTCTTCCGTATACCTAAAGGAAAACGTCTTTGAGAGTCCGGTTGAATCTGAAGAGTCGGCGAAGTCATTGATCCTTAAACCATGGACGTGGTTCAGCCCGGGAGTTACACCTACCGCTTTTGAGAAGGTAAACAGTTTTCTGAGGGATGGCTTTGGTCCTGAAGCGAACTCACCTGGTGCAGAGTCGCTGGGTCATATCAGCGAGTCAAGCTCCTCCTTGAAAGACACCGACAGTCATATTGATGAAACACCTGACCAAAGCATCCTTCCAGAACAGGATGATATCTCAGAATTGCCTCCAAAACCGAAGAAGTTTTTGAAAAATCTTGTGAAAATTATCGAAAGATCCAAGCATCTACGGAACATGAAGAAAGGGGATGTGAAGCCACTTTCATCAACTGGGACATCACCAATATTCCCTAAATCAAAGAGGCTGCTCGGGAAAGCTGATCAACGATCTGTAGCATGGTCAAAAGGAGACGCATCTTACAGAAGTGATAGCGATGGAGATGATATAAGAGATGAAAGCTCCCAGAAACGTGAGGGGAAGGGATCGACGATATCCCGCATTGCTCCCACGGCAGCATTCCATGATAACCAATCATATTTTGCATCGACTGTGGACATATCCATCAGAATCCAGAGCGACGAGGACAGTGAAGATGAACCTAATTCAACAGCAGGGTTCGGAGACTACTCAACATATTCAGAATATTCGGACACACTTTACGAGAAGTCAACTTTGAAGTCACAGAAGTCGTCCATTCTTAAGGCAACTAACACCATCGGCGCAGCTCGATCAAAGAAACCAATTGCGACTGACAGTAGGAGCAGCACCGGATCTGAGCAGTCAGCACCCACTACTGACAAGGATCTTTCGGTTCAAGAGTCAAGTGCTACTCGTGAAGATTCACCAACTACTCAAGACGAGAAAGGTGTAGTGGTAATACCGGTTAACCCGAAGGGATGGCTGCAAGAAAAAAGCAGTAAAAATTCAGATGTTTTTAAACAAAACAAGTTCCCTAAATCAATTGACAACTTCAGGAATACTAGCGATATAAGGACTAATAGCTCTGGGTCAGCAAACATTACCGATCGGAGGACCGATGGGGACAGTCAAACATCCATCTTCACCAAGAAGGCTGCAAACAAACATCCACGTCGGTCAGAGCCTGATACACCAACAACAGGAAATAGTGAGGTCATGAGTGATGAAAGGGTTCCAAAATCAAAGCCATTTCAATCCAAAAAGATTGCACGGAAAAGCACAGGTGGATGTACAGGAAATATCACGTCTTCGAGTAAAACAACATCACAAACATCTGCAAAGCAGGACGATGATGAAAATTACTTTCATCAAAGTGGTGGTTCTTCAGAAACGCCGAAAGAGACTGGGAGAATCTACAAGGACTTGGAGAATATGTGGAAGAAATACGGGAACCTTCAAAATGAAACTAAACTCCGGAGGAGGCCTCGCACAGAAACAGAATATGATGTGGACTCTACTGGCCATAAGGATTATCAACAAAGCAATGCTACTAGCGTTGATGCAGACCGAGATAGATCAAACACTGGGAAATCCACACCACATCACGATGATACGAACAGGAAAACTATTGGTCAGAGTAAAAGATCTGAATCATTGTATATGGACCCAAATCGTGAATGGATTTCACCTACACAGAACTCCTCCGTGCCACAAGAAACGGAAGTCTACCTTGCGCCCGCTATTGCGTTAAGTCTACAAAGCACTGGACAAAAGTCTCCTGCTGAAACGCACGGATCATATAGCATTCCCAGATCTGAAAAACCTAGTATAAGACTTGCACCAGAACAGCCATATGTCATAGCAGAATCACCAGTGGCCCTTGGAAAGGTTCCATCATCTTCTGGAAATAAAGCAACCGACTCTGGCAGCAGTATTGTGTCAAAAGATGGTTCTCCGAAAGAGTCTGCCAAGTCATCGAAATCAATTCATGAAACACAGCAGAGGAAAACGGAAACACCCTCCGATGATTCAAGACCAGGGACCGATAAGAACAAGTCAAATATTCATGATCATGTCCGTTCTACAAATACACCCATTAAACAGAGTACCAAAGAATCAAAGTCTCTTGAAAGAGAGACAGCTGGTTCCAGGAATCAATCACATTCTTCAAGAATGAGCGTCGTCTCGAAGGCTAGCTCACAGAACAAGCCAGTACACTCATCAAAATCTGATGGACATACAGAATCTAGAACGCCCACAAGTAACATGCAAACTCCACAACGTGAATCAATATCAGCTATTCCAGCAGGCGACGCACTCGAAAATGATAAATTTGTTGCTGGAAATACACCTGAGCGAATCAGCCGTGAACAACAGTCAAATATTACAAAAGAGCAGTCACCTAACCAACGAAACAAAGTGTCTGTTTTACGAAGTAGCGTTGTCTCTAAGACTAGCTCACATGGCAAGCCAGAGATTCCATCCGAACAGGACATTGCTAAAACCCCTAGAAGCGAAACACAATCATCAATACATGATTCAGGATCACAAAATGGAAAATCAGAAGCAGATGCAGATAACAAATCCAGAGCTAGGAATGCATCTGTACAGCGAAGTTATAGTAGGAAAGAACCAAATATAGAAGAGCGCAGGGTTTCTACCACATCCTATAGAGATTCCAATAGTTCCTCTGGAAGATCGACCAAAACGAATATACAGGAGAATATAAGACAATCGCCCACACATATTTCAAGAACGAATACTGCAAGAAGTGATACATCCGCCAATGACAGAGTGAATACAAAGAATACAAATGAACAACGAGCCACGCCTGGGAAGGAATTAAGAACTATGGAGGAACCAACCTCTACTTCAAGCAGTAAATCTGTCGATTCAAGAAGCAGTGCCATTTCAAAGAATATACCAGGAAGTGTTGGAGGAAAATCAATGAAAACGGACACACCATTGACTACAAGGTCTCATACACGTGTTGAAAGGGATCATGAAACAGTATTGCCGGAGTCTCCAGCTTCGGTAGGATCACAAAATAAGATTCCTTCGAGCAACCAAGGTAGCGGTATTGCTCAGAACATTCCAATCGATGATAAACTAATCAGCGAGGAAGCAGCAGAATTTGCATCGAGGGGCGCAGAAACTATCCTGACTAATACATCAGTTGAGGAAATTCCAACTCGACCAACTATCTCGAAAAATCAGAGCCAGTTATCTACAATTGCCAAATCCCGAGTGAGTGAAAAGGGTTCTGCAAGCACTTCTCCTACAATCAGACAGACAGAGGACAATGAAATAAAGATGGAATCCCCTGGTCTACCAGTTCAGAGAACCCCTGATCAACGGATTGTCCAGAGCAGAAGATCATCTTTGGATATTTCAAGCAAGACAAAAAGTGCTGAGATGGAAAATGCTCAACCAGGTAAACGATCAAGTTCTGTGCGCGGATATGATGCCACTGACAGTAGAAATGATGCTGCCACAGATACGTCAAGAAAGACAAAACAAAACCTGATGCTGGATGGAAGTAGAAGATCAGAAGGTGATGGTGCAAATAGTGCTACTACAATCTACACAAAGCCGTCTGAGAGGCCCGAGAGGCCAACCATTTCCAAGAACCAGGGTCAAATGAGTGCAGTTACGGATTTCCTGTCTCCAGTGGTACTTGACG
>BQKZ01000829.1:13805-27907 GCA_036244855.1 Temnopleurus reevesii
TCTATCTCTCTCTTTGTCAGCAACATTACAAGTTCCACTATTTATGGCATGCGCAAACTACAATCACCACAATCAATAAACTTCAACTCTTATTACTTAGCACCATTACCTCATTAACAGAACTAAACACTTACCTTTAGGTGTACTATGGACAGGTATGATAGTTTGAGGAATATTATCTGTAAAGACAAAAATGAATGACAATTCGATAATTAAATTCCATTGAATTCCAGTCATCACTTATCAATTAATCATAGCAGACACCATTACTAAATAGTACATAAAAAGAGGACTGATGGAAGTGTGTAATATTTTGCATTCCTTAATTTGGTGGCAGCGGTGGGATGTTAATATCAACATAACCAGGATAGGATATTTAGTGAAGCTTTTTCAAGACATTGCAAGACATGATTCCAAGTCTTTAGCATTCTTAACACAGTATCATTATGTCAAGAGGTCAACATATCATATATGGTTGTCATGATAGACCAAAGAATAAACAACTTCATACCAAATGTTAAGAAAATTTCCGGTATCCTTTAAGAATGCAATTCCAGTATGGATACTATTTGTGTGATTTTTTTTTCACAACAAATGGACACTCTATCACAAAGCAATAACTTGTGTAAACAGCTTGTAGGCTATTTTAGACAGATTGGACTAGTTTATTTATCAAAATAAGAAACATTTTGCCTTCTGAATTGCTCAATCATGTTTCAAATCTTGTTATGTGGTACGAAGACCCCCATCCCCTTTCCATTGAGAAATTGAGTGAGTTGCATACCTGGTAAGTTGACCTTCTTTGGTGTATTCTTCCATTGGTCTTTATTAGGGAGAGGAGCAATCTCATCATCATCTGATGAATGAGATGATGCTAACGACATACTGTCTCTCTGACGCTGTACAGACGCATCACTGTCAGAATCAGAATCATTGTCTGGAGAAGGAAACAATACAAACTATGATGGTTATTAAGTTCTAAATTGTTTAACCTGAAGGGAGGAAGGTAGATACACATCACAAAAACTTAAAATCCTGTCAGAGAGGAGATGATGTTTCAATCACTCTCTCACTTTGCAAAAAAAATACTCTTTTTATGAAATAAATGCCTGATATCTTCATGTTTGTACAATGCATGTTAGTTTGAACTCTGTAGTTGAAGAGTATAACATGGCAAAATCTGAAAATGGTGGTAATTTGGTTAGTAGAATGTGCTGCATTTTAAAAGAAAGGAGAAAATACTATTTTTTCTGGGGAATTGGTAGTAACAGAAAAAAGAATTCTATAAATCCTTAGATTAATATTAGGCAAAGGCTGAGTTATTTTCAAAGATGATTCCACAGGTGTTCAAGAAGTAACTGTAGAAATGATCATGAATCAATACATTTTTATTGGAATCCTCACTGCCAACTGATCAAAACAATTCCAGTGAAACCAAAGACTGTAACCATACATAACATTTTACTGCACATAGCTTACAACCCCGCCCCCGAAAAAATAATTTTACACATATGACACGTATAGACAATTTGACAGCAACTGGCAAATATGACAATGTGTAGTTTTAGATGTTAAAATTCAAACTCAAAGTTTAAAATTGTTACTTTACAAAACTATCGCTGACATATAATAGGAAGTACAGAAAAAATCTTTGCTGAAAATGAGTATTCTCCATAAGATGTACTTGTTGAAAATCATAATGACCAATGCACATTGACATATAAGAGAGATGAAATCAGGCAAGTTTTGTGCATGGAATTATAAAATACACAGATTGGTTTACTGATTAGATTAAAGGTTCATGAAGAGAATTGTATTAAATGGTGAAGGGAACGGGTTTCAATCTTTCAGAAAACAATCATGCAAATTACTTGAAAATACATCATTGAAATACTACAATATATGCTTAAAACTTGAATGCTTATTTCTGTATTTTCTCTCTTTACATGAATAAGACTTAGTTATAAATTAATTCTCAAAGCACAGAAAAATCAACATAGGCATGCATTTGCAAATCAGTTTTTAATTTTCAGGAATTACTCATTACCGTAATCTCAATTAGTATGTGTCTTACTGATTAAAGTATGTGGCAAACAACAAAAGTGTATGAACTTTAGTGGAAAATCAACTTGGTTAGGAAGAGACACTATTATCCATTTTCTTTCTCACAAAAAGTCTACCTTCAATTCACAAAACATGTTTTAATAAAACTAAGTTCAAATTATTTTATTTTTGATTGTCTCGATTGTTCACAGTACTACATAATACATGTAATGAGAATTATATGGTAATCGATAACACTATAGTTTTTAGATACATGACAAGGTAACATTCAAAAGAAATTATTTATACTATATGAAGCATTGCATTTGAAAGTTAAGTTCAAAATAAAAATATAAAACATAATACTGAAAAGAGAACAAAATGTGGAATAGAAGAGCAAAATATAATCAAAATCATACATCATAAAACATAATTCTAAAAGGGAAATCATAATGAAACTTGTAAAGTGATAAGCAGGAAGCACAAGTGGTGAAGGTGTTGCTGGTCAGGATTTCAGTCATGGTGATAACGACTGCGATCTTACCACGACGTTTACGTCGTCTGCGTGGGTTAGTCTGAAAGCTACCAGAAGATGGCGTTTGATGAGCAATGCTATAATCATAATCCCAGTCTGATGGAGAGCGTTCAATTCAATCCAGGCAAAAATTATGTTAATATGTGAATTAGTCAATAAATGGTTATGAAACATGGTGAGAAAAGAGGAAACGCCAGACAATGACATAAGAAAATGGTCACATTTTATTTGTAGTTGGGTGGGCTATAACTTTGCTATAATATCAGTTTGAGCCACTGTACCAGTTGCTAATTATATTTTCTTTGTATAGTTTGAACAAAAGTAGAGGGGACATGACAATATTCAATGCCCTTACTTCCAAGTGACACATTTCAATATTATCAAAGACCTAGATTTCCAAGTACTTACTAAAATATTCTACTGATAGATGACACAGACACATACAACATACTCTACAATGGAACATACACTTATGGTTTTCATTACAAAGTTAATGTGATAGGATTCCAATTCATGGATAGGGGGACACAAAGATTTGTAAGTCTATGATGTTCCATATTGTCACTGGAAAGTGCTTCACAATATGACATTTATTGTGTTATTTATGCTGCTTCAATACGACAAGTGCCATGTAATCATACTGCATTCCGCAAAAATACCCTTCAATTTATCTCTGTTACTTACATAGTTTGGCAGGCCAGTTGTTCTGAAAGGTATATACCGCTTCTATAATATCAAGTACAATTATGAGCCCCAAATCATGAGCTTTCACAGAACTCAAATCTTCTAAATTCAAATGATAATGTACTCTAAACCTATTGAATATACCCTCAAACAAATGTAACAATTCATAATTACAATGTAGCATTAAATATGGTAAACAAATAACTTGAAAGTTAGTTCAAATAGAAAAAAGGGAAAGATGACACACAATATCAAACAAAATACATACTTTTGAAGAAAAGTTATTAGGAAAGGTATTGAGTCAATCATTAACTTTCAAAATTAAACAACTTATCATTAGATTATTAATTGAACAAAGGACAGGACAGAAATTTCTGCAAATACTTAGTATTTTCAGAAAATAGATAAAAACTTTTATTGTAAACTTTAACTGGTTATAAATTACAAATGGTTAAGATACATTAAATGACACACCTCAAAGATCGTAAAATAGGGCTTTGATATTTGAGAGATTATTTAAAATGAAGTAAATATCAATAGGAATTTAGAGAACACAAACAAAACCAAAAGACACACAATGGGAATGAATCGCTATCCAAATATGAATGCTTATAATATTGGACCATTTTTAAGTTTTGAACAATAAAGCATTTGAACTCAGATATCAATAATCATAAATGTGGGAAAATTTGTTGAAAATGTTCTTTTTTTAATAAATGTAAAGTTCTCATGACAGTTGGTAATGTATATTGTTTTTTCAAACAAACCAGATTCTGTTCAGTGGCTGGGAGTATACAGATGTCTTCCTGTTGTGTTTCCATACTCCATGGTGCATAATTATATAGGCATGATTTCCTTAAAGAATCCATCATATTAAAACCAATATTTCCTTAAATAGCAAGCTATATGAACAGCGATGTCCCCCAAGACAGGCAAACAGAGACAGACAGATGAAATGAGATCTCACCTAATACATTCATAACAGGATTGGTGTGTCCAATCATACCCATACGAGCAGCTGTGTGTCATGAAGAGAATGAATGCATGGAACAAGAAGCACAATACAATGCATGCTGTTAACAAGCAATGATGTCATGATAATGTATACTGTAAAAGTTAACTATATTTCTGCCCAGCCTCACTATACTAATAAATAGGTCAAAAGTTGATCAATACTCAAGCTCCAACTAGTGTGTAGCTGATAAATCCTGAAAACTTTGTGAATTACATTAATTGATATTGAAAGATAAAAAGTTTATATTTCTATATGATTGTTCCCCACCTAATCATTTTCCATCATTTGACTTCTACGCAGTGATTAAATTGAAATAATTTGATATAAACATGAGCAGTAAATTTTTTAAATGTCAGAGTTATTCTTAATGCACAACCATTTTGTAACCTATAATATTATAGCTTGTTTTATAATGCCTTCCATTCATAAAGATCATAAATAAAGAGAACAGCTGAAACTTCTTACCCAAAAGATAATCTTCTTATAAAAATCTTCTTATCATAAAGATCAAGAGAAAGATCCGTTACCATGAACTCTTGTTCATAATTTATAACATTGTTACATGAATATGTTAGAAATTATGTGTGGAATGAATTAAGTGTTACACTCAATGTTACATTTATTTTATCAATAGGAAGAGAAAATGGATGCTATTATTTTTTCTTCATTTCAGATACATTAATGCTATTATATAGTTGTTAAAATAGCAAGGGGACCATTGTTAGACAGGATTCATAATAGGTTTCAATGTTAGGCTTAAATCAAAGAGTCTCACATTAAATTGTTTGCATGATTCTCTTCAAGAGCTTTATAGAGCTACATTGTCATCTTCTTCTTTTTTTTTGGGGGGGGGGGGGGCGAGTTATTAGGGGTAGGGTAAATATATGGAAAATATGCAGGATGTTTGGGATAATACATGTCATACAATAGAAGCATGGGGCAAGCATAGGCAACATTAATAATTATTCTATATTCTGTCCACACTTTCATTAACGAGAGGATATAGTTTGCGATTAATTGCTAATCTGATAGCGATCGATATCAATCGCAAGTCTATGGCAAATCATGTACTAAAGTTTGCAATTGATAGCAAAATCAAATGGCGATTAATCGCAAACCTTTATGTTACGGGGCCCAGATCATGTTCATTTCACCCTATGATTACAGATAACATTCTGGAAAATACCTCCAAAATGGAGTAAATACATTTTTTTATGATTTGAACTGCATTAATGTCTAGATCATGATGACTACTTTCCATCATATCTTGAGCATCAAGAACATATCCTAGAATGATGTAACATGGTTATAAACAAATAAGATGAATGAAATAAGGAGTATACATGGAGAAAATACTTACCATCTAAATTTGTATCTGCATTGTTTTTATAGTATGATGGCACATAATCAAAATGATTAGATGGAGAAGTAGTGGTAGTGCTTGCTGTCTTGCGCAAGTAGCCGTCTTGCCGATACACGTTTGGATTACTCATCTTAGATGAACGGCTACTTGCACCTATCGATGCTGTTGATATACCAATGTTGTATCTGCCTGGTGTTCCAATTGTATCATTTTTGCTGTATGTCAATGCAGATCGCTGTGAGATGAACAGTCATACAATATTTTTTTATCATTTGGTAAAACGAAGTTATCCTAAATATTTTTTCACTCTCCATATTGATTGGTCATGTAACAAATTGGAACAGTCTTACATCAATTGACATCATCATACATATTTCCTATTTGTCTTATTCTTTAAAAAAATCTGCATTTAATTACTTTACATCAAACCTACGTGAAGAGTAATTGGGAGAAACATGAGGCTTCGCTTGTAAAATAAAACAATCAATAAGTGCATTCATATTTAAAGTATAATCAAGTATCATTAAAATGATAATAAAAAACATTTACTTAATTTGTGTGTTCTTATTGCTACAATAGTTCAACACCACTTACTGAGTTTGTGCTTGTATTAACATCGGGTTTGTACTGCTTTCCTTGTATCTTGTGACAGCATCTACACCATTCACCTCGTACCTAAAAACAAAGTTAGGTTTTTGTTATATATAGATTACGGTATCTATACTCGATAAATCACAAATGAACAGCATTATATCAAACTGATAAAACACAAAAACTAAAATTTTTATTGAAATATACACAAAATCACTATTGAACATCATTGCCTCAGCAATTCTTACACCAGTATTCTTACATACATGTACAGTATTTCCTTCACAAGGACTTAAAATAGACATTCACTTTCAGGTAATCGCTTGTTTTATAGACAGTTATGTTGATAAGATCAACACTGAAGACATTCAAAATGGTACACAAAAAATAAAATCTGTGTTTACCCTGTAATCCAGGACACAATGGAAGATGAGTACAGCTATTCCTGTGATGCTATTGAAAATCGCAAAGAGATATTGGTAGATGATGACAGTTTGATTGACAGCTAGTAGACCAAACACCCATGTGATACCAAGCAGTGGGAGCAGGATACCAGCTGAGCGAATACCAGACCTACAAGAGGAAAAGATAAAACAATTGCATGACAAAATAAGATATTGGCAATGGACAGAAAATAAATATGCTTTTGACTTCTTCTAACAGAGCTGACAATGAATCGGTGCTGTTTACTGCAATAATTTGATGACGATTTTTTTTTTCAAGTTGTAGAAGATGAGGGAAATATAAGAATTTTCCTTATTTCAGCTTCAAGGACAACATGTCTCAGGTTGCCCATATCCAAAATATTTTTGGTTATGCTGTAAGAAATGTGAGAGAGAGTGAGAGGTAGAATTCCTATCCGTTCATTCATACGTACTGTCTAATAATGAACAAGTAATGTACATGTACATGTATTTTGGAATATTCCTTGAAATAACACAATACTAGAATACATCCCAGTTCAAAGGATTACACAGCCTGGTAATTATACAGCAGCGTTCCAAACAAAATTAAGGTATACTGTATGTTACATGAGATGGCTTTTAGTTTATTAGCTACTAACAAATACAATATCAATTTTAAAAACTTATGGTACCTAAATCATCTGCATAAAAAAGAATCTCTTTTAAAAGAGTAAAGCAAACAAATAATGGAATACACATTTACAAAAAAAAACAAAAAAAAAAAAACAAAGACACACACTTTGTTCAAAAGACTTATTAGTGAGTAAGACTATCCAGTTTCAGCTAAATGATTAATCAATTGAAAAACACATTTTCTAACAACAAATATAGATAAAGCCTTTGAGGTGTCTAAGTAAATTTGCCAAGAAATATGTTTTAGTGTTATTGTATTTCTGAATTTTATCAGTAGCTATCTTAGTTGAAATAACTTTTCATCTAAAACATGTACAACAGTTGAACAGACTTGACATGGACAATTTGTGAAAACCATGCAACAAAGAGAGAGAAGTATGAAGGAAAAGCATATTTTTAATTTGAAAAGTATTAAACATTATTCATGTTCAAAATTTGAATCGTAATTTGCCAGTGAAACACACAGTGCTGAAATAAAATCATAAAATAATAAAAACTGTAGATACATCCATAAATTATAGGCATACTTGTAATATGAAAATGTGTAAAATCTATATTTAAAAAAAGGAATATTCATTGAACACTAGAAATAAGCCTTACATGCACAAAACCTTAATATTCTAACATTTTCTTGTTATGTTTCTCAGTAGCTTATTTAACATTGAAAAATACTCTAACATCATTTCTCTCAAAGCATAAACTTTGCAATAACTCATAACTATTCATCTAACTATACAGCCATTACATTTTAGAATGCAGTTAGGCAATCCCTAATTCAAAGATAAAAAGACATCACAGCTTGAGCAATATCTAAAAAAAAAATGATAAGATACATTCAGCAGAGCTTTGGGTATGATTATTGACATGTGAACTTACATAAGAGGTCTAGCAAGATGTGGTTAGTAGTGAAAGTGATGTAACAAGACAATATCATCCATTAAATGTTTGCTGATTATTTACACAACAATTACTACAAAATAGCATTCTATTGTCTGCATTAACAAGAAGATGTAGAAATATAGTATGAAACTAAATTCAATTAAATCAAAATATTGAAAATATTCAGAATTTAGGAAATATTGATTATCTCTTGAAAAAGATGGGTGTCTCTCATTCTTCAAGTGGTAATGCATCAAAGTAACAATTCTCTTCATCATTTATCTTCTGCAAATACTGATTTCAATAAGAGAAAGAAGAAGTTTAGTATTTCAGGAATGTCATCCTAAAGCTTAAAGGAAATAAAGTAATACAATTATAAGGTGGAGATACTGATCATACAAAGAAAAATCAATATTCATGTAAAGGCATAAATAAACAATCGGATTCTTACTTTACAATAAAGACTCGTTCGATAAAGAGAAAATAGATCTGGATATATAGAATATATAATTATGCAATAATCTGACACCTGATATAGATAAAAATCGCTATGAAAGGTCCATTATAAATTTTATATGATGCAATCACATAGTTTTTACACTATAATCATTGCGCCGCACAAGTTATTTCAGTTGCTGTATGATATCTCTCGCTCAACTACACATCCTGAAAAACAAGCCCATAGTGAAGTGAAAAATTTACAATGTGATTCCTAGTACTGTAAATGAGAAGCTTGATGATACTCATGGCAATTCAATTAGATATTTTTTTTAGTTTTTGGATAATTTGTATTAAAAAACATTTCCTATTTTGTCTTACCTCAGTTTGCCAAACTCTGGATTCTTGTTGGCTGATCTGCAAGACTCCCAAATTGCCAGGAAGATTACAACCATATTCATCTGAAGATTGAATAGCAATAATACTCTTTGTTAAAAATCAACATTTTAATTACACTGATCTTCATACAAACCATATCTCCTAATTACAATAATACATCCTAGAATATTGATATTCTCTATCACACAACTTTCATATTCATGACCAAGTGATGAATCTTTAGGGTGTAACGATCATTTTGGAGCTAGGTATAACATAAAAACAAATAGTAAGAAAAAGAAACAACTGAATACTGTATGATCACAAATAGACTAATAAAAAGGCAGCTGAAGAGTTACCATACGTTGCATTATTTTTACGACCATAAATCTGAAAAGAACTTACCGCCACTACGAGGAGAACAGGTCCTGCAAAGCTCCAAATCAAGAGATCCTCCACAGAAAACCAACAGCTGTTGAGCAAAGAAGAATAAAATGAAGGATAGGCATATTAAATGAATTAAATGAGGGCAAACATTCTGCGAGACATGCCAATTTCAATTATGAATACAAGCCGATTGGCACAAGGTAATATCAACAAGGTTAATATTAAAGATGTACATGAAGTGAACTTACAAGTGTTCACTCCTACTGTTGACCTGTGTGCCATAGTTGATGTTACTCAGAGGGACAGCTAGACCCACAATGAGAGCAGACACACCATAGGACAGCACATAAGAGTATGTCATTGGACCAGTATTGATGTCTCTGATCTCAGTCATCATACGATAGAGATGAACTCCTTCAACAAACATCCATCCAAATGCACACAGGAGGGCATAGTGAAGAATGATGGCGACTGCTGTGCACGCATACTACAATATATGAAATAAGAGAAAAATATGTTCATAAGTATTCATGTTATTTAGCAAGGGGCAAATCAAGCAAACTCATGGACTTAAATTTGAATAGTTTCACTACCAATGGATGTGCTTCAATGACTGAAATACAAGCGATGGGACAACTCAGTGTCTGATATCTTTTGGATACATAAACATATTTTCATATGAGATCATAAAAGGATTTCTTAAATTCTATAATGATTTCAATTCGCTCAATTTGAATTTTTCAAGTTTAAAAGATATATTCTTGTACATGATCACATTCAAGCACAATTCACTTGTACCTGTACTGATAGTATACACTTCATGAAATGCAATAATAATGATTTCCATCATGAGAATATTATTCAGTTCGTATGAAAACATGTCATTCATAAACATAAGAAATAGCGTTAAATCACTCACATTATTTTCAGTTCCAATGCCAACTCCGAAGGTGACCTCAGCAGCAATGAGTACAAAGCAGAGATTGATATGGATACTGTTGAGATTGGTGTGAAGATTGGACACACCAAGGAGAGTGAGGAAGGTGATGAGGAGACAGATGATAGCGATTCCTACACCGATGTACACAGCTATGGATAGGCTGATCATCACTTCCTCAATGAACTATATGGAGGGAAAAGGGAATCACAATCATTGTACTGTTACAAAGGAGTCTAAAATTATGATAATACATCGCTTTTATAATCACAATAGTTTAGATATGATATGAAGTAAGTTACATACATTCAAGATTCTATCCCACTCCTCCTATCAATTTGAACAACATGTTCAAACTCAACTCAAATTTACAGTCGTGAGACCACAGGTACATATCTTGTGATTGACCCTAGTCTAATATCTTCTTTTAATATAAAGTGAAGCTGATTCAGGCCTATGTCCATAATTTATTCTCCACATCACTCTACATTTCTGGATAACTCTGCAAAAGGATTGAGAACTAATATGACTTACCATATAAGGAGCATTGTCCATGATAACAGCTATGTTAGTAAGATGTGAACAGGAGCAGTTGATATGGGTCCTATTATAACCTGACAGCTCACACCCATCAGTTGACCATCCACCAGTATCATTACTGCAAAAAGGAATGTCAAAATTGTTAGCCATTTATTTGTTTGCTGTTTACAGCAACATATAATAATGTTTTGTCTCAATCAATTATCTATTGTGCAATTTCATGTCAAGTACATATATAACTTTTCTATTTCATATATTAAATAAATACACAAAATAACAACACATGCTTTTACAAATCATAAGTGCATGCCGTCATGAATCAATACTGTGTAACTAACAAGCTTTCACAGTTTTCACTAATTCAAATTAACTTTGCAAATACTCACTATGTAAAGTCCCAAAAGACACACTGTGGACCACTTCTATTGACTGCATCTAATGACTGGAATTCAATGACTACTGGCGTGATGAGTGGATCAGGTAGGGTTCCATTGGCAAGCTCATCATAGATTGAGAATGAAATCACTGGAGTGTCAATGATCTGACCAACTTGATTGTCTGGCACCCTATAGAATGAAGAAGCATAAAGGAAGAATGTTCATACCAAAATTTGCTTTATAAATGAACAGCACAAGAGCCTAGAAATGGCTTAAAGAATACATACCATTGATTTACCATGTTGTGTAAAAGGAATGAATGACCAATCAAGGAGAATCCTGAAAAGAAATGCCTTTCAAATATATTTCAATGAGAAAATGCTAAATCTTAAAAATCACATCCCACCACTGCCACCACATTTTAGTGGTTAGAGTAAAAACTTGTGGTGCATGTGGTACATAGCAATTTTTAATATAAAAATACTTAAAAGAATCACAGGATGAGACATACTTAGTCATTTTACAATATTGTGCAAGCTCTTTTGATAAAAATAAAAAATAATTTCTGCAGAGGAGCCATATCCAGAATAAATTCTTACCTGACATTTTTCATAGAACTGTTTGGTAGTAGATTCTGTAGTGTTGAGTAGAGTATGAAGGCTGTTACAGCAACATTACTAGTCACTGAAAGCTGTGAAGGATCTTCAATCTCTGGTCGTGGTTCTATCAGATCACCAGGGATATGAGCCTGAGAGTTGTCTTCCAGTGAAAGACGAGTCTCCGTCTCATACTCGGGCACAGCACGAGTGGTGAAGTTCTCACGTAGGATGATATCATGGTGCATGACTGTAGGAAAAACAATTCATAAATAGAATTGATAACATATATCCTGAGATTCAGAAGTAATACATCATCACAAAACAAGTGCATTTTGATTATTCATTTTCCCCTCAAAGTACCAGGTGTAAACCTTATTTTATCTACTCCAAAATTAACATTACTCAACAGTAAACGATCCCTTTATAAAACTCAGTATCATTGAAAATGCATTTTATCAAGTTAAAGTTCATGCACATATTGCTTGAACTATATAAATTACTTACTTATATTTGGTGTAATGATGGAGAATTCTGGTGTATAGGAGAATGAGTTGGTATGCTTAGCAATGTTCAGAGCAAATTTCTCCATATCCTCCATAATCTCAGCCGTTCCTCTTGAAGTCTTCTGTATCATTTCCCAATGGACACGATTCTCAGGCTCAAATAGTCTACTCAATGTCTCAACGATGTTCTGCAAAAAAAAACAAAAATGAGTTAGACTTGTACGTGAGGTATTACACATATTCTAAACAGTCATGGCAAAGTCATATTAGCAAATCGACGAGCTGATGTCGACAGCATAAATTTTCATTATAACCCTAAAAAAAGAACCCTTTCTTGTTAACAGGATAACTACAAACGCTTCACACTATGCCATTTTTCTTCTTTTTAATCATTCAGTCTATATATTCACCTCCCCCTCCCTTTCAGCCACTGACAGTACAATTATGCAAGAACAAAAATGGAACAGACACTATCAGGAATTGTTTCTACCAAATTGCATTGTAAATCATTTAAATACTGATGATCCAATGGGATAAGGGGTTAATTAATGAATAAATCTTACCTTTGTAAATGACATCTTGATAGTGGCAGTCACATTCAATCCCACCTGTTTACTTTCATGTTTGAGGAGATGGCCTAGCACCTGATAAGCTATGTTAACATCATTCCCATGAAAATGATCAGTCTCATTTGTGGCATTAAGAAGTATTGCAGCAATCTCAAAGGACAGTAAAGGATAAAGATTCTGACCCTTCTGAAGATCGGTTAGCTGGGAGGAGAAAAAAAAGATTGAAATTAAGTTAATTGTGAATTTATCTGACTTTGGTTTTCTATAACTTTCACATTCTCTAATATCAAATGACAAAATTGACTGTTCATAAAAAGAAAGACCTATTTTGGATGATTATCAGAAGAAAATAAATTTCTTTACTATGATATAGTTGATAAAATCAAACAAAAAGTTAACATTCATCATCAATTAACAGATAATAACTTTGCTTGTACTTACAATATCCTGAAGTTCCATGAACTTGTCTGAGGTACAGTTGAAGAGGTTAGATGATTGCCAGTTTAGTTCATAATCACAATGTCTGGTAGCATAGCCATAGCTGTCACCTGGACAATCCAAGGTAGCTGTCTTTCCAAACTTAGTTCTAGGCCACCACAAACCCTTATCAAATCGCTTGGGACAGGAGTCATACACCACTGTAATAAAAAGAAGAAAAATTGTGAATTGCAAACCATGTAATCTAATTTTGACTATTTGAAACAATATAGTACCACCTCTCTTAAATGAACACTCCCCAGTCAACCAATAGCACGTCTATTAGCCCATCGACTACTGAATTCTGTAATTCCTGTAGACTTTGTGCAGAGACAACCAGGTCGGTTCCAGTAGTTAACAGGTCAAAGAAACACTCGTAATCTTACCTCCACACCCTCGTGGAGTAACCTCAGCATGAGGGTCCACACAAGCATCACATCGTCTACCAATAGCATCCCTCTTACAGGAACACTCCCCCATCTACCAATATCCCCTTCTTACAGGTACACTCCCCAGCCTACCAATAGCACCCCTCTAACAGGAACACTCCCTCATCTACCACTACCCCCTTCTTACATGTACACTCCCCAGCCTACCAATAGCACCCCTCTTACAGGAACACTCCCCCATCTACCACTACCCCCTTCTTACAGGTACACTCCCCAGCCTACCAATAGCACCCCTCTAACA
>BQKZ01000829.1:28121-110477 GCA_036244855.1 Temnopleurus reevesii
ACACTCCCCAGCCTACCAATAGCACCCCTGTAACAGGAACACTCCCAAACTCCTAATCTTACCTTCACACCCTCGAAGGGTAACCTCAGCATGAGGGTCCACACAAGCATCACATCGTCTACCAATAGCACCTCTCTTACAGGAACATTCCCCGGTCTCCTGGTTACAATCCTGTCCATTAGATCCTATCTCATAGCAGTCACATGGGAAGCACATATCACTGTCTGAAGGCTGGTAAGAATGCTCCTGAAAATTAAAGAAATACAATATCATTCAGACTGTAAGTTTTGATTATTTTCAGTTTCTTTTTCTAGATTTCATTTTCATCTTGATAAGAATTGCTACCCTATCCTGCAAAATCAAACTAATCTTATTGATAAACAACAAAATCTGCGAATGTCCGACACCGTTTTTTTTTGTCTTGCAAAAGAAAGTCACATCAATTATTCTCAAAGACACAAACTTTGTCATTGCAGTCATATACTAGGGTTACATTATCTGCCTCTTCTTTCTTAATAATTAAGTATCTCTTAACTTGCAATGGCAAGATCATTTTAATTGAATTACCCAAATATTTCAATGTCATCCCGAAATAAATAAAATTTAATTTCTGCTAATAATCTTACCGCACAGTAGCATTCACTGGTAGTCTTGTTACATGCTGACTCAAATCCCATTGATTCATCACATTCACATGGTCCACAGATCTGATCTCCCCACCACTCATCATCACATTCCTCAATGATCTTCTCACAATGATCTCCATAGTAAAGATCAGAACAGGCGCAGGTGTAACCAAACTCAGCGGCTCGAGACAGTGTACAGACGGAGCCATGCTCACAGACTCGCAGGTCACAGGCGGATACACAGTCAGGACCAACATAACCTAGAGAAATAGAAATGGTATAGCAATCAATCAAGAATTAATCTGAGGCAAAAGCTCTACTATATATTTAACTTTCGCCAAGAAATCATCCTTTGATCTTGTACACCAATAAATGTTCTTTGCAGATTTGTGAAATTCCAAAAGCAAAGAAATTAATTATGAAGGGTGATTTGAAGATGGCAGAAAATTTTTAACATCAATATTACTTGGATATATTGATTCAATTCAAATTTTATTTTACATATTGAAATAGATTATTATTATTATTATTATCATTATTGTTCAATAAATTTGTTTTGTATACAAAAGAAATTAAATAGTTCATTTTAGTCACAGAAAATTAAAAAAACTTGTAAGATTATTCATAAGTATAAGATGTGTTAACAATAACTTACCTTTCTTACACTGGCATTCATGAGAATCCCATATATCAACACACACACTATGATGTGGACATTTAGCTGTCTCACAAGAGCTACCGACGTTACAACCTTGCACGATGTTCACTCCTTGTACAGTAGATGGGTCTAACTGACTTCCACCAATTGACATACCCTGTTATCAAACAAAAAAATAAACATTATTTGCATCTATTAATTTATTCAAATATTTATTCATTTATTCTTTTTTCAATTTTTTTTTCTTATTTTTTTTTTTTTTAATACAAATGATTGGCTATATGCACCAATTTTCAGTGCATACTTTGTAAACTGTTTATATACTTTCAAAGTATATTTCATCTAAGATACAAATCTAGTTTCTTAAGAGTTTGGGGTATGGAATGCTTGCATAAATAAGGTCTGACCCATGTTCTAAAATGTTTTCAATGTCCAGAGCTGACTATTCATAACATTTCTATTTTTTTAAACCTCTTAGCAGAAAAAACCCATAACACATCATTGATAGAAAATTTACTGAAAACATAAATTCCAATCACCTGCATACATCCTGTGAATGCATTGTACATGCCATTATCAGTGAGTCTTCCTCCCAGTTCTACCCTCTCCACTGTCCTGCCATTGATGTTGTCTGTTGCACGTACGGAGGTCTGAACAGAGAAAGAAGGTAAAAAAAAACATATGATGCGAATCATCGAAACTACACAGTGCTACTGCATGGTATACTTTACAACTCTGTCAACTTTATTTGATACATTACAATACAACAATATTAAAAAATGTCATTATGTTGCCTATGAACAAGTATATGTATGCAAATATACTTTCAAGTGATTTTTTTTAAAACCATATTATACACCTCAATATGCAGAAGTAGTTTTTTTTAAATAGGTCACAAATAAACCAGAATTAAATACTAGTATGGGTCTGTTGTTCCATAAATTTCTAATATTAGTGATTGAGTACCATACTCTGGATTAAGTACTACAATCAGAAATTGATATAGGCCTAACAAACACATTAATAGAAAATTACTCAACACTGAACCACCCATCAGAAGGTGTATTCTTTTGAAAATCGTCACAAATTTCTTATAATTTTATTACTAATTTTGAAATCATCCTGTGGAAAAAGCCAAATAGAGCCTTTACATTTTAACACTCATGAATTTTTGAATGATGCACTATGCTCAAAATTCATTGGCATATGATAAAGCATTTTCAATAGACCACAACCATCCCCATGTGCTCACTTTATATTTATCAAAGTCCATGGAGAGTTTGATTTTATCATTCTTCCATTCAGCTTTGAGGTCGTGCCATTCTCGATCATTGAATGTTGTCTGGTCAAGCTGAGCATCCATTGAGCTGGTCACATAGTGCAGATGACCTTCAATCAACTGGGAACAAAGGAGAAGAATAGATATGATTGAATAAATGAATAATTAGAATGTTGTTCTTCAAAAAATAAAAATAATATATATTTTCCTTCAAATATTTTTTCTAATGTGTTGAGAATTTTTCAATACTTGTTATCTGAAGTACTTGCTAACTCCATTAAAATCATCAAAAGCAAGATAATCATAGCATTATCTCTAAAATATTGCAACAGGGCCAGTTATGAGAGTTATCAAACTTAGCACAAAGGTATTTCAAATTCCTCTTGTTATACCTCAACATTCAGAAATCTCATGAAATATTTTACTGTAGAATACATGTATATAACAAATGCATTCAATATATTCTATTTCCATTCTGACAAACAGATGTTGAAGGTATCTAGTGTTCGGTTTTACAGACTCAGATTTACGATTCATTTTAAGAGGCCCAATAGGAAAAACAAATTCTTGATTTCAAATCATCATTATATATTGCTTTAGATTAATGCATTATGCGTCATGGATAATTGCAAATATATAAGCTAGCCTTCGTTCCATAATTCATATTTCACTGACACCCATACAGCACAGACTCTAAAATGACATTACTCTGTGCTGAACACACAAACATACCTCAATACGAATGGTGACTCCATTTGACAGTTGGATAAACATGAGTACTCCGTCAGCATTGCCGGTTCGGAACACAACCCGGTTGGTCCAGGGTAGGCTTACAGTATGCCCTAGATCAAATCTCATGTAGCTCTCACCGATGAAACGGATGGGGGTAGACAGAGCTGTGAAGTGTTGAAAATAATCAAAGTTCCTTTTATAAATGAAATTCACTTTTACCTAAAGAAAATTACTGAATCACTATGGGAGCATTTCTTGAATATGAAAACCGATGTAAAGAAAGATGCATACAATAGATGAAAATTTCATGTTATAAAGTGGGAGAAATCCTTATTATCCTGCACACAAATATGTACATTGGAGTACGTACCATCCAGACAATTATCCCCTCCAATAGAGCAATAGCAATAGGAACTGTTGTATTGAATTTTAAGGGTCCCTCTCGTATTGTATCAAGATAAGTACCTTCTTGACAGTTAACCCCTCCACTGCCAGCAGAGCAATGGCAATGGTAACAAACCCATAAAAGTACATACCATCTTGACAGTTAACCCCTCCAATGCCAGCAGAGCAATGGCAATGGTAACAGACCCATAAAAATACATACCTTCTTGACAGTTAACCCCTCCACTGCCTGCAGAGCAATGGCAATGGTAACGGTCCCATTGGTTTTCACAGGTCCCTCCCGTGTGGCACGGATCGCTCTCACAGAAGTTAGCCTTGTGTGGACAGCCTGGCTCTGTGTTATAGTCCTCAACATTGGTAGCAAGATCAAGGAGTTCGTTGTTGACATAGATGTCTCGTAAGCAGCCATCAAAGTCAATGTTCTCTACAGGGAATTCACTGGGAAGCTCAGGCAGACCTCCAATGATAAATGGGCCATTGAGGTCTAAGAATCTGCACAAAGATAGAAGGATGGCATAATTTAGTATGTACTCCACTTAAAAGCATCAAATTAAACAAAAATATTCCTGAAGGAATTCTGTTCCATAGAGTAATAAGACATGTTAAAAATCTGAATTATCCAAACAATTCCCAAATTTAACTCTTTAATTGGACCTTATGAATATTCTCCATTATAATGAATGATAGTCAATGACTACAAGTTACACAAATAATATCCAACTTATAATCATCCCAAACAAAATTATAAAACATAACATAACTGTCGCAAAGACTTCACTTGAAATTGAATGAATGGTCAAAGCTGAAAGGTACAACTTTTCTGCCAAGAACTCATCTAAGATTTTGGAGGTCACATGTCGGAATCATTCCAATGAATGCTCTTGCCCAAACTGATATTATATTTTTTTTAAAAGGAGCATGAATTTCATTAATTTCAGTAGTCAGTAATGTATGCAGTAATGTATGTATCCTGCATAAAGGGAACCTCTTTTATCCTTTGTCTTGTTGTACCCTACAAACATTCTAGCACAGAAGGCATCCTACAAATTCAATACCCTCCATGTTCCCACAAATCAACACCCGCAGCAGAATTTTTCATTAGCACTAGTTATTTGAAACACGATATGAGAAATTTGCAGCCCATTTAAATCACCTTTTCTGTTTACCTGCTTGTCAATCTTCAAAGGGGGTGGGAATGTTCGGGGCTTTCTCCTTTTCCATGACTATCTTGTTATGTTTCATTCTATAACTTTGACTGCACATATTGGACTTATATCCCATTTTTTCTTTAAAATTTCATATAATTATTGTAGTTTGTCTCTCATCTCTTTCCCTCTCTATCCCATTCTCCATCTCTTTCCCCTTCTTTCTCTTTCTCCTCTCTCTCCCTCTCCTCAACTACGTTTCTCCCCTTCTAGCATTTAGCGGTACTGCATTCCCATACTTTGATGTACCAGATTGGGAGGCACCCACAGAATATGAGATGAAAAATGAGCCAGCCAGGGCGAGGAAATCAATCATCTTTCTAATATTTAGTTGCAGACAGTGCTCTGATAGAGGGAGCATCAAATGCCTGTCAATGCCTCACCAGGTTTGTTGGAATGAATGAAATATAGCCACGTATGCTTGCTGAATACTTGGCTTGGAGCTTGTAATGAATGTTACTCAAGTGTCTTTTATCCTGGGGATTTGAGGATGAGGCTGTTGAACAGTCTGTTATGCCCTTGTACAAATAATGCCTTAAATAGCAGCACTTTATCAGACATGTGCCATCAAATCTTTCTCAACACTAATGGTGTGGATACAATTACATGCGAACCATCCATTAACACGTAAAAAGCCTGTTTTGAAAGGAATGTACACTGGAGTCATGGTTTCTGTATAAAATTGTTCTGTTCTTCTGCAGAATGGAAACATTCTGCACAAATAAATTCCCAATCAATTTGGAACAAACACTCAAGGTTAATCACTTTATGCTTTCAGGATCAAAATCCTCTGCAGGATAGCAATACTCAAATCAAAATTTCAGTCATAGATATATGATTGATATTACTGCTTAAGCTTAACAGCATGTATAAAAGTTCACATTGATATAATCATTCATCAATACTCTCATGAATTAAATGAAAAATAGTTCAACATTTTGAACAAACATTAGCCAGCACATAATTCAATTTGTTCAGTAGAAATGTATCTAAAGACGTATTAAAACAATTTAATCAACCGAAAGGGTGGAGATGGAAGCATACTGTTAAACACTTCTCATTATAAGATTACGGAATTACAATAAATCTAGGAAGTGATGTATATTGTTCTCACCTGAGCTCCCCAAGGAACTGTGTCTCAGCAGCGCAAGTAAAATCATCAAACTGATGGCCATTATCTAAAGCTACAGCTGGGTCACAATCATCAAGGATTATTCTAGCAGTCTGTAGAAAAACAAAAGAAAAAAAATGTTGAATAATATGAAACAAAGATACTGTTCAGGATATGCATGAGGTTTAATTCTAGGAAGAGAAAAAACATCCAATAAATCAACACAATATTCACCATCAAAGCAGAAGCAGCGAGCATTGAACCTTTATTCGATAGAAAGCACACCCTATTGAGTCGTAAGAAAATGTTGTTTTTCACCAAGAAACTAATTTATAATTCATGATAAGTAGTGATCACATGGGAATTCTACTCAGAATCCTATATCTATCTTCCTAATATTGTGTTACCCAGTGTAACCTTTTGCACTACTAACCAATCCATAATACATGAAGAAAGAAATATTTGAGTGATCTAAATAGTTGCCCTTTGGCATCACTAGTAATATAATACAAGAATATTTCAACATCAGGATCCCTAGTGCCTCCATCAAGCTATGAATTCTTCATACTATGTGATATCACATTAGTGTATGATCTATATGCAATATGTGTCATCTTCAATCGATGAAGACAAAATAACGACACGTTTTATATGATTATAATGTAGGGGCCTACATGTATACCAAAAAGAATATCATTTTGCATTATTGCAAAGAGATTCGTTGTATTTTGTTCTTAGATTTTCCTTTTTTAAATTTGTGTAATTTCTCTTGTTTATCAATACGCCAGTGATATCTGTAATAATTTGAATCAGCAATATTCTCTACACTGTACATCTCATTATCTATGGAGAGAGGAAGGGTAAAAGGTTACACTTGGTCAAGTGTAAATATTAGCTTCAAACTGGGAAAACGGAGAGATAATAGGATTTTCTATTGGAACACTAGCCACTAATGGTAAACCAAATGCAATATAATTGCCAGTGCATACATGACCCACAAATGTCAATTAAAGCTGAAAAGCTGAAATGCTGGAACCTGACTCCATGGTGAAGACGCTTATTACAAAACTCTGCGGCAATAAAACTCTGCTGTAAAAACCAACAAAACTGCAAAATTGCAATAAATCAAGACATGGGGCAAAAGACTAATTCAAAATTGTCAAAAACATATTTTGAAAGTAGGTTTGCTACATGGCTGGCAGATAAAAATGTCACAATATCAGATATTCAATATGTCATAAATATATTAAAAGGGTGCTAGTCATTTGATCTTATTCCCTATCTATATTATTACGAAGAAACTCAGCTCATAAAACTGGCAAAAAAGTAAAATGCTAGCGGCAAATTTGTAGAGCCCCTTTTCATCCTCTTCCCTGTTTATTTCTTCCACTGCAATACACAATACCACATTCATCATAGTTTGTCAGTGCTATTAACCTGTATTCCATGGAAGTTCCCCCAACAATACGCAAACATTTGAATTAGAAAAAAATTGGGAAAGAGAAAACTGTCGGCAACCTGCAAATGAAAAGAAATGCCGCCGCCATCGTCATTCCCATCACCTCGGGCGAGACTTTTTTTCACTCTTTCTCTCTTTTTACTCCAATCCATGACTTGGCCAAATGGCTTTGAATTTGGTGGAAGCAACCATGCGGGTGAGAATCCATTTTCACCTTGCTTCACTGAAGCCGAATAGAAATTAAATCCGCAGTTCTATGTTTAATGATATAATATTTTACACCATTTCGTATAATGGAAAGCTTTTTCGACTGGATCTAGTTTTGAGTAGGTGATAAGCTACTAAATGCACAGTGAGTGTTTTCTGTCAATTCTCAGTAGATCGTAATTCAATTTTCTTATTCAAATAAATGATATGATAAAAAAAAATTAAAAATTGTAAATTAAATAAACAAAAAACAGCTTTTCATAGAATTTCAGAAATGACTAAAATGTTCCTAAATTTTCAGTGGGGCATATTTACAAAAGTGATTTAGTTAAATTGAATTGAAAATTACTGCCAATACTTTGCTCTATATTCTATGGACTAAAATCAGTATTCTTTATATCAATTTTCTTCGGGGGGGGGGGGGCAAAATTTTAGTTCGTGTTCCCCATGGCTGGCTGATCATAGCTGTTTGATCTTCGGTGATAAGCATGGCAGACCATGCATGTATACAAATGACAAAGAAACAGATCATTGTAAAGTTGCCCATTGTCTAGTTTTGTTTGTTTTCATCCCATCATCATTGCCATGTTTTGTCTCCTTGGAAGTAAACTGTCTATGATTCATACCTTTACAGAATTATTGTGGAAAAAGGAATTCAAATTAAACACATTTATTGATTTTTCATTCTGATTGAAATAATTTCCCACTTTATTTACTTTTAAAATGAAATTACTAAATCCATTCATTCAGTATCAGAGAATCAACAAACATGAAATGAATAACAATGTCTTCATACTATAATTCTGCAGAAAAACAGCAGATAAGCAATAGCATTTGGTTCAAGTTCTTTTTGCTAACAAATAAAAAATGGATAATATTATTTACTTTTATTCAAAACCCATTCTAAGGCCCTTGCCCCCGCTCTACATCTCAATCCTGCCTCTTTCCTCCAGATTTTAAGGGGAAGACGAAATCAAAATTTCAAACTTCTCATGACCACGGAGAGAGTTTGTGCAAACACAGGAGACAAAGAGCTTGGTTGGTGGAGTGGTGTGGGTTTACGCCCTTTGGGTGTATGGATGGATGGATGGGTGGACCAGAATGCTCCGTTATATTAAATGGATTTTGTGAGGGGACGGTTTGCATTGAGGTTGGCGTACAGTCATGAATGGCTAATCGATGGAGAGTAAGTTGGATGAAGAAAAAATTGGGTAAATGAAGGTGTAATTGAATATGATTTTATACCTACATAATAAGGAGTAAGACAAGCATTAATTAAATCACAAACAAATGCAACATATGCGCAAGCATTTAAAAAAATATGTGTTGTTAAAATACTCTGTAGTAATGAAGAATCAAATGATAATGTACAAAAATGCTTTTGAATTTTAATTGAATTGAATTTATTTCCTTTTTCATATACTTTTTGCTACTTTTTGCTACTTTTTAATAAACATTCATAATGCATGTGTCTCTAAAACATCCTCTTAAAAATATCATAATACTTTCAAATAGTGGGCTATAACATTTATTACAGGTCTTCAGCATTCAAAATATAAAATATAAAACTGGGACACTTCTTGATATAAGCATGCACATGTATATCACCTGAACAAAACAAT
The DNA here is from genome assembly GCA_036244855.1 of Temnopleurus reevesii. Classification (NCBI taxonomy): domain Eukaryota; kingdom Metazoa; phylum Echinodermata; class Echinoidea; order Temnopleuroida; family Temnopleuridae; genus Temnopleurus; species Temnopleurus reevesii. The sequence continues at coordinate 37,426 of BQKZ01000829.1, forward strand.
GATGAATTAAGATCTTGTCATCAAAATGTCAGACAATAGTTTATCATATTGTTTAGTCTAAAGAGGATAGCTGACTCATTCACCACCATCATCATAACAGAATGATGATGCATTTAAACATGATTCCCAAGTACCTGTCCCCAGCTGCTTTTAAAGCTACTACGCCTTGCTTGGTCACCAAACATCGATTAATAGCCCAGTAAATTATGCATGCATCTTTGACCAAAATGGAGGCTTTCACAGACTCACTTTGAGGCTGTGCATCGTGCTCGCCCCAGAGAAAATAGTGTAATTTAACGCCAGTAGGAGAGAGTTGCGGCAGCGCAGTTAGCACGCCGAACTCTGACTTAATCAGAGTGAGGATAAAAACGTGGGCGATCAGTCGGTCATTGACTGATGAGTTGAATAGAAAGAAATCCATTAGGAAAAGTGAAAAGATGCTCTTAAAATGCATGAATGTGACAGTGTCCTCAAATGTTTGAAAGACAAAAGAAGTGCCTTGACTAAAATTCAGGCATAATATGGATTCAATGAACATCTTTTGTCTTTTCTGGGTGATCAATGTCGCAATGAGACAAGCGCTAAATAATAATGAATTTAAAAAAAAAAATTAAAAAAAGAGGCGAGAGAGGGAACCAAAACAATGTGAACAATAAAAGAACAATAAATTATACATTTTAGAAAAATCCTGGAGCCTTTTTCCTGAAGCAATAATGAATACTAAAAAACAAGTTCAATATTTATGTATCTGGATCTCAATTTTACCATTCCCATCAATAAAATGCTAGAAGGCTATATTTCGCAGAAAATCAACTTTATTATACCTGAAGCTATCAGATTTGTCCAACCTCTTATTAGCTCCTGTATGTCAATATTCATAATGGAAAACTGCCACAAGCAGCAAAGATCTCAGACCAATCAAACGCAATATTTTCATACAAGATGGATGCTGGAGGAAAAGATTTATATCTGAATGGAAATGAAAGGAATTACTGGCCATTTTCAGAAAAATTTGTTTTGATTGGACAAAATTGGAAATGATTTAGATGGACATGCTGGAAGCTAGTCAATGCATACAGAGACTGTAAATTCTAAACAGAACATTACAGCTTTATGTCAAATACATAAGGAAAATGCATTTGTTCTGACTGTTAAGATCAAGCTAAGATGACAAATCTTGTTAATGTTTATGAAAACAAAAAAGGATCATGATGACACAGAAAGATTTTTTTGTGCAAAGGAAATTAACGTTAACGTATCACATACCTCTTAAAACTATCAACACCCAAAATACAAAATGAATATTTCTCTCAAAAACACTTTGTAAATACTTTTGACTATCCTGAAAACACAAGTACGCATTAAAAAAAGCATAATTTATTTAAAAGAAAAGAATCCTACATGTTAAAAAAACTCAACTGTGAAATATCATGTTCATGTCTTGACATCAGCTATCTTAAAAAAATTCTATTTGTATCCTATCTTCCTTATCTTGTTATTTTTCTCTCTAACAGAAAAAAAAACCAATATAATCACACCTGGTGTCTACCACTGGTGTAATCATTAAAACAAAAAAAGAACATTTCTCCCTTCACAATTAATAACATAAATCTGTAATTCTTCAATATGAAAGGTTGAACAGAGGTCTCAAGGAATGTTCTAATCACCAAAAAAGATTGGCTCATGCTTGTGGGTAAAACAGGTTAAATGGAGGGACAAAAGATTTACAGGTCTCTGACTGCCCAACATGTGACATTTAAGACTCTCCACGAATCCACCTCCTCATGTGACAAACTGGGTTGATTGGGAGACTTTCGGAAATTAAAAACGGCGCTGAAATATTGGCCATTAATTTGAGTGGACATTTAGACAAGAAAAGATTTCCTGAAGTTGTCGGAATAGAGTCTAACCTTCTTTACTAATTCAGTCAATAGGTCAATGAAGACATTAAATTAAATGGCTATTAAAGTGATTTTGGAAGGCACAGATCAAGAATTGTACATATTTGAAGGGACTGTTGATGTTCAAGAAAAATAGTTTTATAATACCAATTTTACATTTCTTGATGACATTTTTATGAAGATAACATAATGATGAGTGTATCAGTTCTGAAAAAAAGTTTCAGGATTTCCAAAAGAGGATCATCAATATAACTAAACTTATTTCTACCCTTCCTGAAGGTAACTCACATGCAAATCTGTGGAAACATGCCAAATCACTCTCATACACTACTTGAGGCATCATTAAATTTCTTTCCACTTTACCCATCCCAAACCTCTGCCTCTCCAACTCACTTCTCATCATTGATTTATCAAATATCGAGGCTATCTAGGCTATCGCCAACCCATCAAAAACATATCTGATGAGACTTCCCTAGATATAGAGAGAATCAGTGTATGCTATAAATACCACCTACACACATAAAGCTGTATCAGCTATTATTTGAGGAGATGTATGGTGACAAATATGTGAATAAATTTTTCATAGAACTAAAATATCGGTGTATCAACAAATCAATAAATCTATCATATCTGTTTTCTCAGTTACATTTTGCAAATACACACAAAAAATCTTTTATTCTAGAGCAGTGTTTGCTTAGTATATTGTAGAACTTTTTTATTGATTGATTGATATTATTTTCCGTCAAAAAAGACACAATAGAAACAGACAGAGTACAAAAAAAGTGAAAATATCACATACGAAAATAAAAAGATGACAACACGACAGAAATGTATAAAGAAGAAAGAAAAGACGGCTGAATAGCCCATAATCAGCTACATTTACATAGTGCTGCTGGTCTTCCATGGGGACCAATAGAAGAAAGGAAAGGAGAAATGGGGGAAGAAAAATAATTAAAAAGAAGAAGAAGAAGAAGAAAAAGAAGAAGAAGAAGAAGAAGAAGAGGAAGAAGAAGAAAGAAGAAGAAGAAGACTTCATGCTTCTACTAGAGACTCGAAAGTATATTTCTGCAACCTGGTAACCTTTTGAAAACAGCATTCCATTGAACTGTGCAGGAAATGCTGTGCATGAGAAGTGGCAATGTAGGGTGTCTGGAGTGGGATTGGCTGTAAGGAACAGTGGCTCCAAATCACCCCTCTCAAGGTATAGTATTCTCCTCACATCAAGTCATTCCACTCAAGAACGTCTTGTTGCCTCATATAGAAGGCAGAAATGAGCAGAGCGTACCAGGGGCATTCATGACATGTTAACGCATTTCATCTCCTTTAGTATTAACCTATGAGACATCTGACTTTGAATGCAGAAAAGGGTTAGACCAAAGTAATACCCATGTATTAATTGGCCATGTTTTGAGAATAGTACTTTTTACCCCTTCCCAAGGAACAGAAAGTAATTATACTACTAAAATACAATTACTTAACCAATGAGCAAATAAGAGTGATCTTTTCACAAATTTTCTTATACTAATTCTTATTTGTTTAAATATTTTCTTACCAATTTACAGATTTTAGACAATATTTTGTTTCAATACTTATGTACTAAATGTGGAATTCTCCCTAATAGTATTAAGTCCATATCAAACGATATCACCTGGCAATATCGATATCATGCACTCTGTATTTGGNAAATCTGTAATTCTTCAATATGAAAGGTTGAACAGAGGTCTCAAGGAATGTTCTAATCACCAAAAAAGATTGGCTCATGCTTGTGGGTAAAACAGGTTAAATGGAGGGACAAAAGATTTACAGGTCTCTGACTGCCCAACATGTGACATTTAAGACTCTCCACGAATCCACCTCCTCATGTGACAAACTGGGTTGATTGGGAGACTTTCGGAAATTAAAAACGGCGCTGAAATATTGGCCATTAATTTGAGTGGACATTTAGACAAGAAAAGATTTCCTGAAGTTGTCGGAATAGAGTCTAACCTTCTTTACTAATTCAGTCAATAGGTCAATGAAGACATTAAATTAAATGGCTATTAAAGTGATTTTGGAAGGCACAGATCAAGAATTGTACATATTTGAAGGGACTGTTGATGTTCAAGAAAAATAGTTTTATAATACCAATTTTACATTTCTTGATGACATTTTTATGAAGATAACATAATGATGAGTGTATCAGTTCTGAAAAAAAGTTTCAGGATTTCCAAAAGAGGATCATCAATATAACTAAACTTATTTCTACCCTTCCTGAAGGTAACTCACATGCAAATCTGTGGAAACATGCCAAATCACTCTCATACACTACTTGAGGCATCATTAAATTTCTTTCCACTTTACCCATCCCAAACCTCTGCCTCTCCAACTCACTTCTCATCATTGATTTATCAAATATCGAGGCTATCTAGGCTATCGCCAACCCATCAAAAACATATCTGATGAGACTTCCCTAGATATAGAGAGAATCAGTGTATGCTATAAATACCACCTACACACATAAAGCTGTATAAGCTATTATTTGAGGAGATGTATGGTGACAAATATGTGAATAAATTTTTCATAGAACTAAAATATCGGTGTATCAACAAATCAATAAATCTATCATATCTGTTTTCTCAGTTACATTTTGCAAATACACACAAAAAATCTTTTATTCTAGAGCAGTGTTTGCTTAGTATATTGTAGAACTTTTTTATTGATTGATTGATATTATTTTCCGTCAAAAAAGACACAATAGAAACAGACAGAGTACAAAAAAAGTGAAAATATCACATACGAAAATAAAAAGATGACAACACGACAGAAATGTATAAAGAAGAAAGAAAAGACGGCTGAATAGCCCATAATCAGCTACATTTACATAGTGCTGCTGGTCTTCCATGGGGACCAATAGAAGAAAGGAAAGGAGAAATGGGGGAAGAAAAATAATTAAAAAGAAGAAGAAGAAGAAGAAAAAGAAGAAGAAGAAGAAGAAGAAGAGGAAGAAGAAGAAAGAAGAAGAAGAAGACTTCATGCTTCTACTAGAGACTCGAAAGTATATTTCTGCAACCTGGTAACCTTTTGAAAACAGCATTCCATTGAACTGTGCAGGAAATGCTGTGCATGAGAAGTGGCAATGTAGGGTGTCTGGAGTGGGATTGGCTGTAAGGAACAGTGGCTCCAAATCACCCCTCTCAAGGTATAGTATTCTCCTCACATCAAGTCATTCCACTCAAGAACGTCTTGTTGCCTCATATAGAAGGCAGAAATGAGCAGAGCGTACCAGGGGCATTCATGACATGTTAACGCATTTCATCTCCTTTAGTATTAACCTATGAGACATCTGACTTTGAATGCAGAAAAGGGTTAGACCAAAGTAATACCCATGTATTAATTGGCCATGTTTTGAGAATAGTACTTTTTACCCCTTCCCAAGGAACAGAAAGTAATTATACTACTAAAATACAATTACTTAACCAATGAGCAAATAAGAGTGATCTTTTCACAAATTTTCTTATACTAATTCTTATTTGTTTAAATATTTTCTTACCAATTTACAGATTTTAGACAATATTTTGTTTCAATACTTATGTACTAAATGTGGAATTCTCCCTAATAGTATTAAGTCCATATCAAACGATATCACCTGGCAATATCGATATCATGCACTCTGTATTTGGAACATGTATTTCCAGTCTCCACCTTGGGTATAAGCATCATAAAAAAACTCCTTAAATTTGTGATATTATTACTGCTTTACATGCAAGTAAACATGGATTGACCTAATGATTCATATCAAGAAATGTCTGTGGTGCAAATAAAAGACTTTTTAGCCCAAAACAAACCATCCCCTACCATCCAAAATGAAGGAATGAATTCAAACTCTACCCAAGAAAGTAGTGACATCAGAAGTCAATGTTTCAAGCTTGAGAGGAAAATTAATTAGAGTGCAACATGCATTCAGATTTGAGAGCTATTTGTGATAGGGAAAAGTAAATGAGTGTTAAGTGAAAATATTTATGTTTATTTACAAAGAAAATCATAAACTCACCACATTTAGATTATACTGAGATATTACACATTGTCTGAAATATACATGCAATTTTTAATATACAGCTCAGGATCAGTTAAATAGTCATCTATTCACTTTGCATGTGTCAATGTTACTCAAAATGATTTATAGGCGGCAAGATCTAAAGGGATGAATTATTCATCACAACCAAAATCGTTTTTTTCTGGGAGTTGTCTAATGTAGGATATTCTTATAGAATGGGAGAATAATAGAGGAAGAATCAGAGTAGCATGCTAATCCACTTCACAGAGTCAACTGTTCAACCCAATGTATGTATTGTCATCAGAAAATCCTCTCATAACAGAATATGCCAATTCCAAGGGATTAAAAATCAATTTGCATCCAAGAAAATTCTTATCTCAACCTTTAAGCCATTGTCATGGCTGATACTTCAGGAAATCATATTCTCCAAACACCCCAACTTTGTGTATCATTCCATAATACTAATGTGGTGTCAGAAAAATGCCTTCAATGCACATACGAAAAAATTATTAGAAGTATTTGTGATCCTATTGGTTATACCACTTAAATTTTCAATCTTTCAATCAGCAAAAGAGCAAAGAGCTTTTGTTGTAAAAAAAAATTGCCTGATTCATTTGAAATTGATTAAAATTTTACAAATCCTTACAGATACTTCAGTTTAATATACCTGTGTGTATGTGAATTCAACTTATGACCATACAAAAGTAATATTTCAGTCCCGCTCAGGAATTGAAAAGAAATCAAATCTAATCTACAGAAACTTGTGGCAAACTTTCCCAGACAAACTTTGATCTCTAATTTGGCAACTCGTGATACTACTTATACTCTTGGTCATGCAATATTCATCTTGATTTCAATCTCAAAAGCCAAACACATCACTTTCCCATTCAACAATAATCCCCTGACAAATATGGTGAAGGGGATAAGAGTTATCTAGTTACGAGGCAAATGTGAGGAAGATCCTGTTTTGCTATCCACTGCTTGGGACTCCTAATCGGATTGGCTCATGCCGGACTGCCTTCTCAAGATGATTTGATAGCGCACCTTCACAGGGTCACATGATATTACATGTTGAAGATGATGAGAGGATAGTGAGAGGAGATGGAGATCTGAGAACATCTTGGTCTGATTTCGATGTTCCATATTTGTTGTGAAGAAAGGGTTGAGTAACTGGTGCACATATATATTATTAGTTCACGTATTGGCACGGATTGGTATATAAAAGACGAGACGAGACGAGAAGTGTGCATTAATGCCAATAATGCACACTAATGCATTAATGCCACATTAATGCCAATAATGCATGACTTTTAAATAAATATTATTGGCATTAATGCACACTTCTCGTCTCGTCTCGTTTTTGGTGCACATATATATATATAGAGAGAGAAGTTGATTGAATGAAATGTAGCTTATGGCTCAAATATGAAAGTCATGTTCAAATATTCAATTATTCAAACTATGTTAAGTTTGTTGTTTGTTCTGTTGACAATTGTGTTGTTTTTTCCTTTACATTTGTAAAAATCGTGGTAGACAATTAAGTAATATGATCCGTCCATCCCTCCTTCATCTGCCTATAGGCCAATGTGATCAACCTTGATGAATATTGTTTGGACAATTTCAATTACAAACAGGGGATTGGAATCAACCTGTTGAGTAGGTATGTCTATATGGAAGAGCTATCAGATGCTCAAAGGTTTTTATCTACCTGCATGGGAGTAATAAGATGAGTTTGTATTATATTCAATACTTGGCATTTGGTCATTCTTCTAGGATTATATTAAATTTTTATTCAAATTTCCATTTAACCTTGATTCAAGTTTAATTTATTTCTTTTCAAGTTCCATTTATTTCTATTCAAGTTTCCTCTATTTTAAGTCGTTAAAATTAATGAGTGGATCTAATAATTGTGATATATTATCAGTGGACAGATATCTACAACCTCATATTATGTTTTACAATGAATGAGGAAGCATCGCTCTGAAACACAATATGTGTACTGAATAAACTGCCAATGATACTGATGACAATATCATTATTTACGATGCAAACCTTTTCAATTATGCTAATGACAGGATTCATCAAGATCGCAGGACGTAACTTCCTAATATAATTATTCTCTTCTCTTAATTGCGCCACGAGCCATCCGAAAGAGAGAAAGACATAAAACCAGAACCCTTTGGGATACTTGAAAAAGTCGTTCCGACCAGTTGTGCGTGGTGGTGTGGAGCTGGAAAATTGGCTCGTTTCATGGCAGATTGATCATGTGAGATTAATGGGGAGGGGTACCCAAGGGTTCTGAGCAAAAGGCATTCAACATCTTGCAGCTCTCGCTCTACTAATTACACATAAAATGGCACTAAAGGCGCTGAAATTTTCCAGGAAAAACAACTGTGTTGTTACTAAGACATTCTGTTCTGTACTTGAATTCACTATAAATAATTCATTTACTTCTTCACCATTTCTTCATTGTATCATATGGAAATATTTCCTATTATAGTAATGACCCACTTGACATTCAGAATAAACAATTTTCTCTTCCAAATCTCAGCAAAATTATTTTATACATTTGAAAAATACATAAAATGTCACAATAGTAAAAGACTTTTAGGTATTGTGATTTTAAATGTTTTAAATTGTATGATTTCATGAAACCACCTTTAATTTTCAATTATGCTAATGGAGGTAGAAAGTAGAGATGAAAATAATAATTCCTTTTGAATGTACCCAAGTGTCCATGTGGACATTCAACCTCTCAAGACAATGAACATCTTGAGACATTCCCAAAACCCTGAGGCACATTAGGAAGAGTCATCGACATGATTCCATCAACATACCTTAAAATTGTAGTCAATGGCAACAGAATGCCACTCCCCATCATTGACTCCTCCCTGTCTAGATGCAGTTACCATGGTGACAGTACTACCGGTGGAGAATGAGAAGCGAACCTGGCTGTTGACGATCTCAAGAGCAATGAAGTCATACTGCTGGGTGTAGCGGCCATTGTAGAAGATCAGTCCGTTGGGCTCCAGGGTGGAAAAGCTGCAAGATGAGAAGAGATTAATCAATTAAAGAATGAGATTACGGATTATTCCTGGCATTTTTAAGCATTCTGCAAATGCCAGCCCACAGCAGAATTTACACAAATGATAATAAATTTTTCATGGCTTTTAAATTTATTTGCTTAGATTTGATGATTCAGAAAAGAAATCAATATGTTATTTATTAAAAAGCAGAATTACTCTGAAGCTATTTGAAATTTGTTACGATTAGTTCACAGAGTGAATTTAGAAATATAATATAATACTTATATTGTATGAAGTTTATAAAACTGTTCGGTAGTTCAGTATAGTATTTTCCTGCTCAAATCAATGATAATACAGCAACATAATGCATAATGTCAACAAATTATCCTCACTTTATCAAACATAATCATAGTACTGAAATTCTACCCCTCTCCTGATGTTTATAATGTGTCATAACCAGGTATATGACAAAATAGAAAAAAAATGGTAATTCACTATACTTGGAGAGGTAAATGAATGTAAATCAAGCCACGATAGATTGAGTATTAGATTTTGAGCGGGGTCTGTGGGAGAATGTTTCTGCATGAGATGATGCAAGAGTGCAAGATGAATGCAGTGACTTGTTGATCATCATATCCTTGCCAGAAATCATCAACCACACCTTGGAACTAGACGCCAAATATTTCTGCAGACAGCACAAAGTCCTCATCTCAGAGACTTAGGAGAAGGGCTTTGGTTGGGACGAGATGGAATAATTGCAAGATGTATCGGTGGTGACAGGGGTAAATTTGAACAAGGTCTGAATCATTATGGCAAGGGTGAATCATAGGGGAGGATAGCTAAGACAATGTAAGAGAGGCTATCATATGGGGCTTTGTCGTTCGGTGCAGAGATGGTGCCTGGTGTTCATGATGGGGTTAATTGGAAAAGACAGATCTGGAATATGGTGATTTATATTAAAATCTATTGAAATAAACTTTTAACACTTAAATACAAAATTGACATTTTTACTGGCAAACAGAAGGATAAATCCTTTCTTTACTTAGAGCAACTAGTTGGTGTGACTTGAGACAAGTTCTCTTATCTCCATATTTACGACAAATGCAACTTTGATCGAATACTCTTTATATTTTGCAAATAATTTAAAAACCTTTTTATGACCCCATAAACATGCATGACAATGTGATCAATAGAAAAATGTCAATGAAATTCAAATTATACAAGATTTCTATTCTCCGATAACAGTATCACCCACATTAGTAAATACATCCTCAGAAACTCCTCCTTAAACCCTTTTCATACATGGCCACCACAGGAAAACATCAATCATATTCGAGACATCTCCATGACCAATATAGACGAAATAATTTCATTTCAATTACCATCATAATCACAAGTATCAGCCTCTTCTTATTGGCTGAGTCGGTGATGCCGGAAGGCATAGTTCATATTGATTCATTTTGTCTAGCTGACAAACAAGCATTGCAAATTCATCTCTGTCATCCCAATACAACCTCATCATAATAGATAAAGAATTTTAGCAGCATAAATTTAGTTTATGGTACAATTAAGGTATTTTTTCATTCTTGATATTTCAAACTCAAATTCACACTTGGTGATTTCAAATAGATCCAACATCCCCTATCATTAATGATCCTAATGATTGTGAAGTCGAAAATATGGGTTCAAACGTTTAATAGAGAGAGAGAGAAAAAAAATCACATGTTTACATATTATATCTATATATTATAGAATATTTCTTATCGATGTGTACTAGCTTATTTTTAGTAAAAATGCAGCAGAAATTGAGCTTTCCTTTTGATCAAATTGTTCATTTAGTCACCTTATTCAGTCAAGTTAACATGAGAATGTAAAGTTTATGATACACCAAAAGAATACATTGACATCCATGAGCATTTCTAATCTTTGGTTACAAATATTTTTAGTAAAAATTTGGCAGAAATTGAGTTTAACTTTAGATAAAATTGTTCATTGAGTCACATTGCATCATATTCAGTCCAGTTCACATGAGTATATAATTTTATGATACACCAAAAGAATACATTAATGACATCCATGAACAAAACAAAACAAGGTGAAACTACATGGAGAGATTTCACACCCCTGCTTCATTATCATACGCAACATAGAATTGTATTCCCATGTTTTGTAACATTCAAGCTCTTTGCGATTATTGTTTACCTGACAGACAGTTGGAGCCTCACTCTCTGACTCAGCGAATAGAACATCATGAACGACTTTGGTGGGAAATTCCGCGTCCGAATTTCACAGAACGGACCATCGTACTCATCTGGATTGGGACAGCTACAATCAAAGCCTCCGTTGAGGAAGTTACGACATGTTCCGCCATGCTTACATATGCTGTCTGTCGCCCCCGTGCAACGCCCCTTGCCAATGTCAATCTCACAGTTGGTTCCTGGACAAAGAAAGTAAAAACAAATATTTGTATCAACTTTTATTGAATATAAGATAAAAATGAATAAAAATTACTTTGAAAAAGAAAGAAAGCAGCCAAAATATCAAACTTACTGTTATGCAAAACAAAACTCAAAGGTGATTGCAATTCATTTAGTATTTACTGAGATAGATATTGAATAATATCTTCAAAATAAGAGTGGCTTCTGGAACCAACTAAAAACTTAATGGATCATTCAATGATCATTAATTCATTAAATTGTTAATGGATTTTATTTTTGTGCATTTTCTCATTTTCGCAAGAAATTTCTTTTTTCAATATTCTAGTGATTTGATATCTTAAAAATAATCTCACTGGCAGAGCTACATGTAAAAGGAACATTGATTTTGTCCCTGAGTCCCTGAGTCAAGGTTACCGCAAGATGGGAAAAGACAAATACAATTCAGAGCACCTTGCTGAAAAGGGAGTTCTTCCTATGAGGGATATGAACAAAATCTTGCGAGATATTCAATTTCTTGTCACCTCTTTGGTCTCTCCATAGTGCATGGATCAATAAATCCATGCAAGATTTATAAAGGACTTTTCCTTCTGAATATTGCATTGTGAATGGGAGCAGTGAAGTGAAGAGAATGGATGAGGAGGGAGAGAGTAGTAAAGAGTTTAGACAAGGATGAATCCAAGAAATATGGTATAAAAATGACAAGAAATGGACAGGAGAATATATATTTCAGGAAAAACAAGATAAGACGAGTAATGGAAAAAATACAATTTGGAATGAGAATAGCAATTATTGCTCAACTAGGAGGAGGAAATACTCTGTAAACAAGGATGGCAAGAATAAAAAAGAAGCGTTTAAGAGAAGAAAAATTAATGTTAGTGGTTTTGTGCATATGCAAGAGAAAAGGAGAGATAAAGAATTAGCAATGGAGGATAGATGAAAATAATATCTTTAGAAGAGCAGAAATCTAGTTCATGCAGGAAAAGCATAGAGGCACAGAGGGGTTGGTGTATTGAGTTGCTTCACACAACCCATGAATAATACTTTGAAGAAGAAATTACTTTTCAAACGGCGCTTTTAAAAGTAGATGTCTGTAAGGGTTTATTCTAGAAGTCATGTGACGTGTTGCTAGGTACCTACCAAGTGGGATGGTTAGGTACATATATCAGGTATCTCTTGGGTGTTTGGAGGCGCATGCACAAACTTTGTATACACCAGTGTGTTGCACAGGCAGTGATACAGGTAATAAGGCTCTGTTCTATGCACATACACAGTAATCACTCAGGAAAGAGTGTTGAATTATCCAAAAAGCATCTTGCACAAGAGTGATGTATAGTCTGTCATATCATAAACAAAATGCAGAGCAAAGTCCACTTCTCTTTTAGTAAAGCTCATAATATCCTAGAAATGATAATGCCACCTTCATATCAAATGCCCTTTGTAATTAACAGTGTTGAATCTAATAATGTTTATATAATTTCAAAGCGTGAATGCATGGTCAACTGCTTCATGTAATGCATCTATGGTATCTACCTTGGATGAACTGCTCTCACCAACAGACAAAAAATGAAAAATCAAGCAAAAAGCAAAGGAAATTAAAAAATCCAATTAGCGAATGTATGCGGGATACATCATACACCTCCATCAATGTGCAATGCTAATGACGAAAAGACTGGAGAGGGAGAGAGGGTAGATACCCTGAGGATAGATGTATGGAGAGAGCATGGCCGCAGGATAGGAGTGGCAGGATTAACCATGGGTTATAGGATTATGACAAGGGGCACATCAGGGGGGCATAGGGCAACATAAGAACTCACTAGTTAAGGAAACTGGGAAATATAATAAGGGAGCAAAAGGCAATGTCATGCACTTTGAAGAGGATCCTTTTTAGAGGATTACACTGTTTTGGTCATTCTCTCAATAAAAAAGCTTTAAATTCAATTTCCAAATGGATCTCTAGAGACGAATAATTTATAGATATTTTTTACAGACATGGAAGCAGATGTAGTGAAAACAAATTCTATAAAAGAAACAGATCTAAAATTACGACATGAGAATTCTAGTGAGATACGCAGGTAAATAACAAATTTATGAATGATTGTATTGTCAGGAATACATTTGGAAATGGGAGAATAAAACTGTGAGTCCTGTTCAATAAAGAATGAAAGAAAAAAAAGAGAGATAAACAGGCAGATATTGAAAGAAAGCGATAAAGAAGTGTGAGATGAAGGGGAGACAGAGAATGGGGATGGGTAGAGAAGGAATTTTTTTTTAAGATAGTAAAAAGGAGAAGATGTTGAATGAAGAAAGCACATCAGAAGAAGAGGAGAGTGAGCAAAAGACGACTGATAGGCTGATCTTCTGTAGATGTGAACATAGTATACATGTAAGGATGAACAGACAAAATCCATGGCGTCAGGTTTATCCTTGATGCAAATATGCATGATACCAATTTGGAAAATAATAGCCTAAATAACAAACTTTTACATTTTCAAAATAGTAGCAAAATAAAAAAAAGGAAGGATAAGTGATTTGGAGGTGTTGCAAGAAAATTACTATCAATTGCAAATTACAGTTGATCACACCCAAACCGCTGTTACATGCTCGGCTTGTCATGAGCGCAGACAGTGCAAAAATGAAAATACGCAATTCAAACACAACTGATTTGCAGATGATTTGCGATTAAATACAACTTTTTAGCAACAACCCCCTTAGAAATGAAAATATCTTGCATTGAATTTTATTAGATGAAAGAATGTTTATATTTTACTTATAAGACTTCAATGATTATTCAGAAATATTGTAGCAAAAGTGTTGTTACAATGTCTTTCTGAAGATGTATTCAAATCATTTGCTTATTTGCTATCATAATTTATTTTCTACATTCACTTCATTGAGGAAGGAGGTATGATCATGAGGTCGGATGGGTCATCATCCCCATGACACTAATGGAATGAGGAAAGCTTTCAGACCCAGGGGAAACCAAGATGACTGGATCATGTGCCAGCGTACCAGCCATGTTTGCACACGTGGCCCTAAAATCTGATTACACGCGGCACAGAAATGAAATTACGCAGCACCACCATCTTTCCACCAAGACATATTTTCATTGAAGGATCAGCTGTCAAATTCATGCTGCTGTAAGATGTAAAAGGGGTAAATATTTCTCATAGTATTTCCTCCATGTGTGTATTCCTTGTGTGAAATGATACAAGCAGGCCCTTAATAGATGCAATTTATATAGCGCACGTATCCACTCTGCTGAGTGCTCAGGGCGCTTTATATTATTATTACCCTGGCTTTGGCCCGGCAGCCATTCACGGCGCACTTGGCATTTCAAAGAATAAATATTCCTGCCAGGTACATTCACCCCACCTGGGTTGAGTGCAGCACAATGTGGATGAATTTCTTGCTGAAGGAAATTGACGCCATTGGTAGGATTCAAACCTACGACCCTCTAGTTGAAAGGCGAGAGTCACGACCACTACACCACGGCGCCTCCACGCCCTTAAATATACTTTGTCCGATATGAAAAGCAGTAAAGACAAACAAGGAATAGGCAACTTGAACAACACTTCCAATATAATAACTATAATTTTTTCCAACTCATTTTGCTTCAAAAAAATGCCTTTGAAAAGGTTTGTTTGGGTCAGATGCAATCTCAATTCGAGACATAATCTCATGAAATCTTCCCGCAAGAACGCTCTTCCTGGAATTACGGGAGCATTTTTAAAATGAAAAACCACCAGTTAATAAAATGCACCATTTGATAATAAACGTTATGACTAATGCTGATTATAATACACAAAATCCCAAATAGTATTGAAAGTATGACTACAAGCACTTGAATGTGTCAGAAGCAGACAGCCTGTCATCTCAATCTCAACATACTGCACTGCCGTTGAACGGCTGGATTCAAGCATGCAGGCAGGCTGACGGAGAAGGCAATATTTAGAACAAGGAGTAAATGTTTGTACCTTACACTAATAACAGGAAATTAAAGTTTGTCCACTGCCGTCAAGCGACTGCAAGTACCTAGTGTTTGAGCAGCCGCTGGGATGAGCATCCGATCGGGAGAATGCTGCGGACTGTTTAATGAAATGGCTGCCATTGCCTGTATGTTAAAATGGTGCCCGGCCAGCATACTTGTTAGTTTACTAATGGTATCATTACCACACTAAGCTGGCTAGAGTATAAATCCATTATTAATGGGGAAAATGAAAGTGGGATCATCAAATATGTGTGTCTCTATGCCAGTACTACTGTATGCCCATTGTGGGAACATTCTATTAGGCTATGAAATGATGGGTATTAAATAAAAAGGGCTTTTAAGCGCACATTAATAGAAGCTAACTGAGAATATCCTGACAGGTTTTATGTATGAATCACATCTAAATGATGGGTGCATTAATACATTTCCATGCATATAAATTCACAAGATGATAGAATTTATAACACACTGATGTCAACATTGGACTAATCACATTGTATGGTTAATAATATTTAGTAGTGTTTGCCTTCTTCTCTGCTGCACTTAGAATTTAATTTCTAAGACAAAATACTTGTTTGAAATAAGTATTGCTATATATGTTTATAACAAATCTTCAATAAACTGATGGACATTAACATCTGAATTCAAAATATAAGATCCATGTGTGATCAAAGTAAGAAAGAATGTATGGTGTACATTCTGATCCACAAACTCCTTCAACATAGATATACTTCATAAATTCACAACCTTTCGATGCTCTAACCCATTCATTACACGTCTATTGACAATGTGTGCTGACAAATGTCCTACAGATGAGCAGACAGATGTATATACCTCTTTCATAACTCTTTATTCCTGTCATCAATCCTCGTCATCAATTTTTAATCACAAAACGTCCTTTTTTGCTCTTGCACTACTCCAAATTTCTTTGGAATAGGAGAGATTCAGATCATCAAACTATATGGTTCGATTTCACATGATGAATGGTTGGCTTTTCCATGCCGATTTACAGAGCATGTCTTCTACAAGTAGTCCAGAATACATGCATAAAGTTATCCTTGAGGGAATATTCAACTCAGAATTGCTAAATCCCTTGACTGAAAATTATTTTGACTTAGTTGTAAAAGATACAGAAACAATGTATAAACTACATACTTTAGGATGTTTTAATTTGTCGGCGCATCCAACACAAGCTCCGCTTCTGGAACAGCGCTCTTTTCCTTCAATCTAGTTACCACAATGATTTATGTTCTAATCACCCAATTATTTGATTACGATTGTAAATTTCTATACTGTTCTATATTGATTTATATTTGTTGTAGAAGAAAAAAAAATGTTCTTTTTAATTGAATTGAATTAATGAAATATAAACTAGCCTATTTGTATAAAATCTAAGTTGCTATACACAGCTAAACAGAAACATACTTGATCATATATGATTAAAAAAACAACATCTTAAATGCTTTGCTGTTCATTTTAAGCTTAATTACATGTGGAGCAAGGGCGTTTATAACAATAAGCCAATCAATTTCATTCTATGTATTCCAAGTTTCCAATAAGACCTACGGGTACAAATAAGAAACTAACTTCTGATTGAAATTTAGCAACAAAGTAGGTTAGAGTACGGCACAAAGTTGGTTCAATGTTAGAGTAATCAACACCTTCCAAACACAAACACTTTCAAACATTGCACACTCTCTAGAGGCTTGCCAGAAATCTAACAAATTGCTTTCAATGTTTGTCATGATAAATTTACACAAGGCTAGTTCCATCTTCACGAGAGAGACCAACAGAAGATACCATCAAGGTAATCATTATGTCTTCTTAGCACTCTGTATCTTAGCGGGCTCTCTCTCTCTCTTTCTCTCTCTCCCTCTATCTCTCTCTTATCTTCTTCATACTTATCTCACCTTTCCATTTGTTCACTAACAATTTTTCTTTGTAACAATACTTTGGCGCTATAGTTTTATTAATATTAATTTGTTGAAAATGAAGTTTTACATCAAGTGGCTTCTTTTACTCTGCCTCTTTTCTAAATTTACATAGTTTAAACAACTACCTTTTGCTTATACGAGTCCTCTCTAATACTGCATGTCTCTTATAGTTTCCATCTGTTATCAACTTACAACTACTTAGGATTAGGAGTTGATTAGTAAATAAAATCAAATTAAAATATCAACAATCAGTTACAAAAATCTTGTTTAAAGCAATGAGCAAAATTAATTTGCTTTTCTCTCTTCCTTCCTTATATTACCCAATTAATTATTCTAAAGAGTCTTAGATGTTTTACATTAATTAACCAGGTTCTACTAAAAACATAATCAGTCATGTTACCTGGGCTAGACCAATGAATCCACCAAAGAATTTCCCATTAATGCCTCAATTGAGAACATTATGATTCCTCCCCTGAGGATCTAATTATTTGAGCACAGTCGAAAGTGTTAATTCAAATCTCTGACCAGTGCTTGTGAGCTGTATAACTGTCATATTACCCTACATCTATATGAGTTATGGGCAAGATCAAAGACATTTCAACAGCACCAGCTTCTCATTGACCTAATTTCAGTTATAATTAGCTGTAATTACCATACTTAAAACACAATGACTAATCCTTTTCATAAAATATACGAGAAATTGAAGAAATAAGGTGGAAAAATAAAGATCTGGCCAAGGGTGTAATAAGCAAGAATTGTGTGAAAATATATCCCCAAATGGGACACTAAATTATGGGTCTAAGCCTTCCCCGCATCGGTGAGGAAGATGAAATTGGAGAAGCACTTGCCCATGACTTGTGGGAATTATGGAGAGTGTCCGATTTGATGAGAATAAACATGGAAGGGGTCTCCAATTTCATCTCAGCATCATTCATGTGGATGCCTAGGTGATGGACGCTCGCTCCTAACCCCCCCCCCCCCCCCCCCCCCCCCCCCACCACCCCCCCAACCTTTCCCCCCCAAAAAAAACCCCCCCCCCCCCCCCCCCCCCCCCCCCCCTCCAGAAATGGGACGCAATGAATGGCTGCAGCAACAATGGTTGCGCCCTGTACCAACAAAAGCGTAAAGGATCCCCTCTAATCCTAGCCCCCATCCCTGAATATGGATACCACCAAACACCTCCATATCCTGTCTTCATCCAGAGAGAAGGAGGCCTGGATGAAGGGTGTATTTCCATCTTGCTCGACCCTAATCAAATCTTCAAACAAATTAATGTTTGGATGAGATAGATTTACCCATGAACGCCACAATCCTATCGCATTGTTGCTCCATCACTGACTCAAGATACCCAAACCACCTCCTATTTGTATCTTCCACTTTGTGGGATACTGGGTGGATGAGAGCAGGGACTCTGATGAGAGGCAGGCATGCTCCCTCATTAGAGTTTATTAGAAAATTTCATCTTTTTCTACTGATTTAATGGTTCATCATATATCTACATGAATTTCCTGTCTCTATACATTACAAATATCCTTAGATTTCAACACCATTTAACTTTTCTACATCACCAGTGTAGTAAAATCACGCTTTTCCGTAATAACGCAAAACCGTCATAAATTTCGTTGATCGATCACTCCTTGAGCGCTGTCCGCTGAGTCAGGCTGAGCGAAAAATGCACGTAAATCCAATTACAATTTGAAAACTGAGGAAAGAGCTTCCCTCGATTTCAACCACCCAGGGATTTCCCGCACAGCGTTGGGAGGGTCTGTGAGTGCGATACTTAGGAAGTTTGGCGATCGAGCTTTCAGATGAACCGTGCCGATTTAGATTTCCCTGTGGCGTTTTCCAGTCATAAACGTTTAAAAAAATTGTGTCACTTCAAGAAATGGCTGGCAATGAACTCGCCAGTCGTTTTGTCCGAAAGGGAAAATTGGGCCGTTCGCATGCATGCATGCATGCAGCTGTGTGACATTTGGGCGAACGACTAGAATGAGACTGGGTGAATCACTCATGCGTATCTCCTCGTAGCACTGAGTTACGTAATAGTGGTCTGAGATTAAGGTTTATCGTTATTACGGAAAAGCGTGATTTTACTACACTGATCACACATTTCACCAAAAGAAGAATATGAAATTAGAGGCCCTCTTATATAAATAGAGAATTGCGCAAATATTACTGAATTCTTGCAACTAAGAATCGGCACATTGCTTAAAAATGACTCAAATGTTCTTCTGAGAACTTTTTCAAGCAACATCAACAAATTTCAATCTGCACATTGATCATGATTAATCAATATCTTTATGAAAATTCTGTCACCTAAATTTTGTCAAACTTTTAAACTGTGATCATTTTTCCTAAATCATGAATCTTAAACACATCAAATAGATGTACAATACCATGTTCATTCGGGTCCCTCCCCCAATAAAATGTAGCCCCCTCATCATGCGGCCGTTTGATAAAGCACCTGACTATAAACCAGCAACAACAAAAAACCAGGCTCTGATGATTGGGCATTCTCCACATCCCATTTAATAGGATTGCTCAGGTTGCATGGTGGTATGAGGATTAAATGAGTGAATATGGTTTGAGGATATGATTATGAGGGTCATTCAAGGGTTTGTCAACAATCATGAAAGAGTCCAACATGAGAGAAGATTGTTAGAATAAGTAGCAAAATGATTTAGAAAACATCTCTTAGCATCAGATTCACTTGAAACTAAATATGATTTAACTAAAGAAGGCAAAAACTCAAGCACAATTTCATTTCATTCAGATATGATAAATATTGAATTGAACTAAAAAACATCAACAAGATGAGTAACATATTCAAATGCCATGCAAGAAGAAATAAGATCCTGCAAAAAGAAAAAAATTGACAGATCAGAGCAAGAGAGCAAAATAATCTACCCAGAAACCGAAATGCACAGGAAAAGGAATAAAAAATAAATGAATTTTTTTAATGTAATCTGTAAAAAATGATGCAAGAACAAAAATGTGTGATAAGCTTTAAGTTATCTCACGATTCGTTTGTTTAAGGCTCAGCCTGCGATCTCAAAACCCATTGTTTGAATCAATCCAAGAACAAATGTTTTTAAATTCCTCAGGTGGGGAATTACCAACCTCAAACTTTCCCTTAAAATCAACATCTAACTTTACAGAGTAATGAATGCACACGCTCCACATTCAATATGATTTTCTCATCTCGTTAATCCAGTCATCATTTCTCAATTAAGGATCACTCAAAGTCAAGTACATTACCACCCCATCCCATAAGCAGTTACACCCTGCAGCCATGTTTGATCTGTCGACTGCTTTAAATGAACTTCACCCGAACAATTTGTTTCAAATTGGCTGTTACAGGGGCCGATAATGTCTGTTACAGGTGTATCCCATTTGCTTCAGTTTGGTTGCATTCATACTCTTAGCATTAGCGATTATAAATTTACTTGAAAATTTTGACAAATTATACTAATTTGGTAAAAGGCAATGAAGATTGGAACCAGCTATTTAAATTTTCACTGATCATAAATTCAAAATCTCTTCACTCCTTTGGAAAGAATGAGGAAGGAGTAGAAAGTTTCACAGGAGACAGTAGAATGGCCAAAACTGACTAAATGATCCACTGACATATATTGTTGTTATTTTTTAGCAATAACCAAGATTTTTTTTTAAACCCATTTATTCTATATTTTTATGCCAGAATTATTTTGAAGAAATTGTAAATATGAACAGAGGCAAAATCATATTATATAAAAATTGAGATTCACTTGACTTAATGGGATGTGTTCATAAGTGAAAAGTATTATTAATTATGATAGAAATAGACAACATTTAGACAGTAATTAATACAAAGTATTTCTAAGCGCTCAGTGTATCATTACCTAGCTATAGCATGGTTACCATACGGTGCTAATTGCATCAAGGAATTCTTTTCGTTAACAATTTACCTCACCTGGATTGAGTGTAGCACATTGTGAACACATTTCTAGCTGAAAGAAATAAACGGCATAGGTGGGATTTGAACCGCAACCCTCTGGTTGAAAGGCTAGAGTCAGACCCACTACAACATGATGCTTCCTTGGTCAAAGAGATATCGAAAGATTTTCTGAGAACTAAGAAATGTGTAAACATCACCATCATAATTACAACAGTCTGCTTTAATTTCAATAGCAACACTAAGGAGCATCAACATTGTGTTAATTATGCAGAAATAAATAATCCTGTGTTTACCATTAATCCACAAGGTTTGAACACAGCCTTGAATGGATCTATCAGACAGACTGCAAGCGGGTGTGATAACGATTTGGCGGCTCCACAAAAATGGAGTGCTTTGCCTGTAGGATAAATACATTGTCGTAAAGATATGGTGAAAAACATCACAGCTGCTTAGGTGTTGCATCCATCTTGAGAGTCAAAGTATTCTATCCTCTGTCTCACTATCCTTCTAATTCTATCTTTTTTAATATTTTGAATCTTTGCTTTTGTTCTTCATTTGTATCTATTTCAATATTTCCACTCTGTTACCACTTTTCTCTATCTCTCTCTTTTCCAATATGTTTAGTTTTCTATGCCTTTAGCACTTCAATAATTCTCTCTTTAATCCTAATTTCTATGTTCTTACAGTACTTTCATCTCCAGTAAAATTATTCAATTCTTGATGTTAATATGTTATCAAGTTGGGTGAGAGTTATTCACCATTACCGGTACTTAAAATGTGAATACATTTCCCTAAGCATATATTTTATTCTCAAGTTTCAACATCCTTTAAATGGTATATAATGCTGATTTTCTCTCACATCCTTCATCTCTTCTTCATTCCACCAATTCAAGTCTTCCTATAAACCCTTACTTATAAACAACCTTACGTTACCCTCTTCCACCACATATTTCACATAAACCCCAAACCTCTCCTTCTGAATACTCCATCCCTAAATGCACGGCTGCTTGATGGATTGTGTGATCGGTGTGCGGTAATTTTAGGCTCATACGGGTTACTACGCTATCGAGGCGTGGGGCCCCAGCTTGGAGAAAGAGGTAGCTTAAACGTATATCATTCATCATCATCCTCCCCCTCAGTGCAAAAAAATGAGTAGCATACACACAATTTATGTTTGATCATCTAATCTGCTATACAATATTCATTTGTTTTTAATAAACAAACAAATCATTGAAGGCATAGACAAATATATAACATATGCTTACATTTCTCATTCATAATTATAATCTACCACTGATTCAAATATAAATTACACTATACTCTTTTCTGTTAAGTTCCTCTTCATCATATGCTAGGATATTGTTCGCTAGAACGCAGCCAATCAACACACTTCTACATTGCATTATAGCTGGGCAATTTCACTGATTAGGACTGTGTGTATAAATCAACTCCCACTGCATATCAAATTATATTCCTATCTACATTGACAACTGTAATCCCTGCAAAGGTGTATCTACCTGTGTGGATGAATCACTAGTGTTTCCTACAGGTGTTGCATCCTAATCATCAACCTCAATTGTCTATTTCGTTTTATCCTTGTTTTTTACTTGACTTCTTTCTAACAAATCATGAATTCTTCTATGTCAACTATTTTCCAACCAATAATATCAATTTGAAATATTCCTCTTCTCCGATAGATTTTCCAAAATGGCCTTCCATTAAAAGTCTAACATAATTTTCATCATTACCTCAACAGTTTAGAAAGATTATATGTATTAGAAAAGTAAAACTCACCAATTTTACATGCCACCGAGTATATAAACTCCAATTACAAAGAATCATGATACAACAGTTGAAATGTAAATTCATAGAATACGATTCATCTATTCATCATTGTTAAGAATAACAATGTAATTGCAACTTCAGAATCTGTGTAACACAAACAGTGTCATGGATGTAAATGAGATGTGCTGGAATTCTGTGCAATCTACAATAGTCATGAGGATTAGCTTCTGTTTATAAATGTGTTCACATCTTCCCCTGATGACAGATGCATGGGTTAGTTTCCCCCTTCAATTTATATAAGCATTGTTGTGAGAAAAAAATATATAATATTATTCTCCACAAATTGTTATTACAATTTCAGTAAACCTAATGTATGCTGTTTATAATCGCAAATACAGACATGAATTTTAACACTTGATAAATAAGCATTATACTGTACAAAAAGATTGAATTTTCCCCACAATATGAAGATTACATATATTTTGGCAAATTTGAAATCAATTCCTTTATTGAAATGATAGTACTAATTGACAGCTAATATTTTATGTTATAAATGACTATATTTCAGTTTTCACTAACAAAATGTTAATCAAACCTGTAGAAGGCCCCCTCAGGTATATAGTTGCAGGTTTACTGAAGTGGATTGCACGCTAGGTCAGTACTAACCGCATCAATTTTATTGATATAGTCTTTAAACAAGGATCAAACATTAACCAAATTGGAATGTTTAAAAGAATTAAAATCAGGAACTGAATAAAGGCATTTTAAATATTGTTTATTATGGTTTTAATTAATTGATTTTAGTCTCATTTAATCTAGAATTTTTTATGCAACAGTAGATATCATTTTCTTCAACAGGTTGTAGGGAAAGACTATTTAGCCTCTTGACTAAAACATTCTCCCTATCACCATTCATGTTGAATAGATTGACATGTGGCAGTAGGCAACTACAGAATGTGGTGCAGAATACCTTGCTGTAATAAGTGGAAATAAAAAGCTAAATCTTGGCCTCTTGATAATGTGCCATTACATTTCATTCAATTGAGCAAAGATCTGTATGCTACTTTTGTATGCTACATTTCACAATATTTTCATTCCAATCTCACTTACATTCACATAGTCCAGCATATTATTCATACCTTCTATATCTCAAGGCACGAAGTTATTTTCAATCAGTTTAAATATTGCAGATAGCCAAATGCATCAAAATGTATGCATACTTAATTTTTATCATATTAATTAGGTTATTCTGAGAAATATCTAAATTTTCCACTCTGCAGCAAGATCATAAAAGATAATCATAATCATAATTTAAAAATAAAATACTGGTATCCTGTGGGTCATCCACTGATTTGATCTACCAATAGTTTAAATTAAATTTCCACATGAATCCCTCATTACTGATTAACCCATCCCATCATATTTCCCATGCTTGTTTTCAATCAGGACGTTCCAAACTGGGGCAAGCAACCTGGGAGTCCCTCTTGACTGTGTACGTGAACATCCAACCTCTCAATGTTGAGCAAGAAGGGGAATATAAAGCTCAAATTTGAGGTTGAAATTATTGGGTAGGACTGGTTGCAATATGCAGGGCAGTACTCCTACACACTCCCCATTGATTTTATTGATTGGAGGAGATAGAAGGAAGAGCAGCATCTTCATACCAGAGTAGTGGTAGCCATGGGACCATCTCAGATGCAGAGATGCCAACTGTTCCGGAATAGGAAGAGGTAAGATTAAAATGTGAATAGCAAAACAGCTGAATAAAAGTGAGAGAAAACATGGCAACAATAATCATGCTCTCGGCCATTCACCTGTGATAAAAGCTCCACATTCTAATGAAAATACATCTTACACACATTCAGGAATGGTTGGCATCTCTGTAAATGTTGTAAAAAGATGAATCATGTAACTGGTATACAATGTACCACTGCGTCTTTTATTACAGTAATAAACATAATGCACATCATATACTTCACACAGATATAATTTTAATCCAGCATGGCTTCTGAAAAGTAAAGGAGACAGATTAAATCCCAAATATTCTATTTGATGGTAAGTTTTTAAAATTTGCAGAAGTGATTATTCCAATAAATCTTTAGAGCATATCCATGTTTCACGTTTCAGTAAATAAAGAACATAAAAATTATTGGGAGGATTTCGGTGACACTAAACAACATGACCTAGATATCAGAGCACATAGAGACCATGACAGCTGACACAGGTCAAGGGTCAATTCAGATCTGTCCAATCAGCATTGATTCCCACCAATGGAGCTGTGAATGTACTTTAAACATAAGTTCATCTCTTATTTACACAAGATCATAACACATCCATACTTTAAGCACAAGGTATGCATGGAAAACTCCAAAGGTATTCAGTCAAACAAAAAATTGAAGGGCAAAATCTCAGGGTATGATGAGAAAGAAAGAGCTTTCAAGGGTTTATATATTAACATTCCTAAGTGTTTTGCTCTACATTCTGTATTTGCTATCCTACCCTTCGTACAAATCAATTACATTATTGCGCAAACATGAATACGAGAATGACGTTTTTAGAAAAAATCAGGTCGATCTGTCTAAAAAAGGGTTTCTAATCTATTTTCTTATCTTTTTTTGATATATATAAACATATCGAAAATAAAGTAAGGACGGATGTACTTGCCAACAAACCTAAGAAAATAACATTTCAGATTTTTGTGATACCGTTATCCATGAATTACCAATTTTTCATTCGAGTCAAAAGTACGAAAAATTCAGTTACGGCTATTTTCAGATGATGGGGCATGGAGGACAACCAAACCTTTTTTCTTCTTTGGCCTGATATTAGATATGAACCTGGAACATTCACACATTCTGCTAAAAAATCATGCATTCATGGAAAGTTAATACAGTACATAATATTAAGTGATTATATTTTTATAATTGGCAATAAAGGTCTTATTATCACTAATTCAGAATCACTTTTCATAAAGAAAATAAAGGACTTTCATGGTTTATTAAAGGAAAAAACAAGCAGATCTACTTTAGATGAATATCATTCACGTTCCTCTTTGGCAAACTTCTCACTATTATGACAAATTTGACAATAAGAAGAATATATGATTTGTATTGTAACAAGTATGGTGTTAGAACACAGCATGCTGAACCTTAAACCAGACCTCGTTGGACCTATCACACCATTCATATCCAATTCAACTTGACAGGTTGTTTGACTACTCTATTCAACATCACCATCCGTTGGCCAATCAAACCTCATATGCTGATTCATTTATCAGACTACTAAGATGAGATAATTTCTTTTACTTCATATGATGCAAATGTTTTTACAATCTCTTTAAAGCCCTGTTTGTTTTTTTAATTTGAACATACACATTGAATTAATTAAGGAATGATTATATCTATATACTATTCATTTCTATTGTGGAAATGGACAAACAATTGAGAATCTTGAATAGCCTATGGCGATAATACTCAGCATAGGGAAAGGCCGCATAGGTTGATTCGTTATTGCTGCTACATGCAGTCCAAACTATACTGTGATAATGCTGGGTTTTGTCATTTACCAAATTAAATTTAAATCTAAAAGTCTTAGACTGAGCATGAAAATGTTTTATACAGTGGATATTTCTCTCATCCAAAGGGAACCAGAAAAGAATTATTAGCCATCAAGACTGATGATGATGAGTCAACCAGATGATGAAGGGTAGAATGGGAGGACAGGACAATTGTAAGGCTGATTAGTTATTGATGGAGATGTTATCCCTCATTAACATTCACACATTTGATCTTCTTTTAATCACTTAAGTGATCTCTTAATGTCCAATACAATCTGGTTGAGGAAGATTATTAATTATCAATGAAGTATTGGTTATGACTATGGCTTCATCTAAGTAACATTAATCTGGTTATGAATATGATATTGACAGGAATTGCCTATGTCAGTCCATAATATTTTAACAGTAAAGCGAAAGAGTGGAGGTTATCCCTATTCAGACACATCTCAATACTGATTTCAAGTCAAAATGTCTGAATGCACATTTTCCTATGCAGATAAAAGACTTTCAAATGAGAAATTTTGCTAGCTCTCATCATTCAACCCTATCACTGAGAAATTAGGGTTCCAAAATGTCCTTAGTTCGAAAGCTTTGATGTTTCCAACATTGTATGTTTAGCATAATCATGCTAATCATACTGTCCCCTGTATTCATAATATATCAAATCAAACATCATCTGGAAATATTATTTTAGAAATTATATCTTTATTTTTCCTTTTTATCTCCTTTTGAAACAATATTCAATAGGTTATGAAACTAAAAGGTACATTGCATCTTGGGAGCTCAGATTAGTTGTTCAAATAATTCTCACGCAGTACTCAGAAATAGAATGTCTGCTCCGTTGCTTTCAGGTTGTGGCAACTTTTCAAGTATTACATATTCACTGCTTTGAGTCCTATTTTGATCACAAAGAGGGCAATATGAGGTCAACTGATTCGATCAGTTTCTAAAGCAGACTAATTCATTTCATTTCTGTTGTTCACAAATTACAAAGCAACAAAGCGTTACTGCATTTAACACAATTTGCTCTAATCCTCACAATACCCTGCTGAAGAAACTTTGCAAATGTTTGCAATGAATTAAAGAAACATGTCACTAAACTTGAGGCTTTACAGGATTGATAATGGAACTCGGCAGGTAAGCGAAACTGACGTGGAACAAATCACAACAAAGTGGCAAAAAGTGCCTGCGTCCCTCTCGCCTTTTATGCGCCAACTGTTTACATGTCCCTGTAACTGAAAGGAAACTCTCCTCAAGCAAAGCTTGAATGCATTACAGACCTCCCAAACCAGCAGGAATTTCCTATTTTTTCTTCCAATTGAACCAAACATTTGAGAATAGCGAATGAAAGAGAGAATGGTGGAGGGCAGATTATCCTTCCAAGCAGAGAACAATTCAAGATGCCATTCAAAAACTTATTTTATTGACTGAAAACTGGCTTGCACTTTGAGGGCAGACTGGATATAATTTCACAAGGACTCAAGTATTTAGGATTATATTTGGAATGGCTTCAGGTTGAAGCTTACTTGAAAGAAGTCCAATGAACGATTTCCAGAATAAGAAATCTTCACAAGGACCTTATAGTGCATTTATAAAGGCTCCTCTTCTGTTACATGGAGAGCTTGACATCTTGATTCAGGATATCTTTTTATGTAAGAAATATGTGCCTTGATTGATTGATTTAGGAAAACATTTATATATCAATATCCTAAAATCTCTATTACCTTGAGAAGAAAAAAAAAATATGGGAATGCAAAAAGCTCTACATTCTGTTAATCATAAATAGAAATCATGAGAAAATTGTTTTGCTACTTGGCTGAAACAAAATAGAATGCTTACAACTACACAATAGACTAATCTTTTATAGAATGATCATCCCCATGCACTTGAAATCTATTGATTGGTGTTATTATGATATGAGAGATTACAGTAAGCAGTAGTTAAATTGAGACAATCAATATTATTACTATTGTTATCACCCACATATTTTCTGTTTAAGTTAATCCGAAGTGCCCGAAGTTACTCCGAAGTGTGGTCAAACATGGGAACATGAATAAAGGATAGAGGGCAGAAAGGTGATAGCTAGCGTCCATCAAACCTGCTCATTCCCTCACTTTGTTTCCTCACGCTTGGTCTACATCATTGCTTTTCACCCAATCAATGCCTTCAGCAGTACTGGCACGTCTTGGTTTTCTTCAATGGAAATCCTGGAGAGGTTCACTGAAGTGTCAACTCTTCCCCTTCATCTAGCCTACTGTCTATATGCACCGTTATTCTTTCATCTAGATCAATGCTAAACCAAAGAGATAGAAAGCTATTTGGCAAGGCTGATTCATTAGATATTGTAAGGTATACATTCAACGCCAGTTGAAAATGTACTGTTTTTAAATCTGGGAAAGCTCAATAAGTGAATCACTATCATCCCTAGGTGTACAAAAAATGAATACAAAAAATTAAAGTGTGATAGAAATTTTGCAAGGTCACAAAAACTCATTTGATCAATATGTAGCAATGCTGAATCCAAAAACGCATCACATATATCCATGCATGTATAGAAAACACAAAAAGAAAAATAATTTCCCATGTGCACTAAGCAAAGTCATGAATCTTGTAGTTTGTGAAATGTGCAATGTCTTGTGAAGAGACTACTTCTGAACTGCGGGAGGTGCGAAGTCTTCCTCACTCCACCTTCGATGAGCAAAGAGGGCTTCCCGCTGCTCCATAAAGCACAGACACATATTTGTTGGTCTGGTAGCGTTCTATTTGTATGTTGGTATGTTGTAGCATGTATACCTGTGTAAATCAAGCTGTGAGATTGATACCTAGCATTTCATTCTAGTCCAGTGCATACAGACCTATGCATGACATATAGCATAACCATCAATTAACTATAGAAGAAGGAATATAATCATAAGATATCATTAAAATGTACTATTTTAAAACTTATTTAAAAAAGACCAATCTGAAGTAAGGAACTTTTCTCCCAATACTAAATCTTCGTTTACATAATATGCTTCAATGAAAAAAAGACTTCAACAATAAGCCATATTTAAATTAATTTGTGAGATTAAAATGTTTATATAAAAAATGACTTTGGAAAAGAATTTTTATTCATGAGATATTGCAAGGAAAATGGTGAATAGAATGCAAAACGTCAAAACTAAGCGTGTGAAGCAGGGATAGAGAGGGCGAGAGAAAGAGATAAAGTAATACATGATCTATAGAAGATGGGAACACATTAAACAACATGTGACACCCAATGAAAACATGCAACAATCGAAAGGAACCTCATTTCTTCTCTGTGCATGCTTCTTCCTCAAGAAAGACGGACTTGTTTTCCCAATAGATTGAATGGATGTTGTCCTCTTGGCAGGCAATTCAATTTACGACAGGCCTCAGGGCTAGCGTTCATGCATCCATTATCTCTCAGAGAGGAACCAATTCATCTAATATGCTATCACAGGGGTCAAAGTGTGGCTACCATCGACACCACATGTGTTTCGGTAATATAATTAATAATACTTGTACATATCAAAGAAGATACTTAAATTCATTATCTTTTAGATGATGAAGGAGAACTATCAGATGAGTGGGAATGTTTTAAGACATGATATTGATAGACATATTAAAGTTTAAGATTAGTATTCGGAGGGGTGAAGCTTCAGATACTAAATTACAAAAAATATATATTCAACAAAAAAAGTTTGTTTAGTTTGTTTGAATAAAACAAAAATATGCATCAGCATTAATCGCCAGCACACTGACACATTGCTGAGATACCACTTGCCCAACACTGCTGTCTGTAGGAGTGACAGTAGGGGATTATGGAAGTGACATTCAAACTAGAATGTGCCAGAATATAAGCCAGAATCATCTCCTAACTTCACACACATTTACTTGTATCTATGTAAAACAATTTGTGAATAAATCAGCTCGTTTCAAATAAATTTCTTCATCCTGACCATTACAAATCTACACCTTTAGAAGGGGGCAATCTTCATGAGTAAAACAAATATTCATCAATCTAAATTTTGGGGCACAAAACAAAAACTTGAAACATACATGTATTGCAATCAGTAAAATCAGGGACAGGATTTTAAAAATAGATGTGTTAATGCATGAGCCCGAGTAGGAAGGCTGAGAAGAAGAGAAATTGTGTGTCGCCTAAATGGATTTTATCTCTGATGATTTACTGGAGAGTTATCCGAGTGGGTTGCCATGCCCATAATAAACATATCCAATCCACTTAACAATGAGAGTGCACATATATGTACACACTTTTATCCATAGTATAAGAGTTTATTGTTTGGTTAAAATGGACGCTCAATGGGATTCATTAAATTTTATTCTCTGTTTTGGCTCAATTATTTCATTCAAGTACATGTATTATAATATAACGAGATGAATATATTCAGATTATGTCTACTGGAATTCAAATTAGAGTGATCACATGCAATCATTACATCTGTTTATTGGGAATAAACTCGAGAATTCCATCTCATAACTTGGTATTAATAACAATTTTGTTTTGCAGAAAAACTAGCATATATTATCAACAAGCTCTTTCAATAATAACAAAATCTTCAACAATTTTCTCTATTATTTCATGCTTTTTCAGCAACATTATTGCACAAGAGCATAATGGTTAGAATAAACATGAACATTGCTCGATAGGCAAGAAGGATAAACCATTTATGCTTGGATGTCATTCCGCCATCAGGCACAATTTACAAAACGATGTGCAGTATGTTGGGCGACCTGTTGGTGATTTATTGGTGCTTATCAGCGGAGTGCTGGGGAGACATGGCTATATGCCCAACCCGCTTGATTAAAATTAAATGATCAATCAGAGATTCAATTGCCCTAAGTGAACACACATGCAGTTTGCACATTTATCATAAACCCACACTGTAGGAGCTTTTCTTGTGTAATGAAATTCTTACACTTGATTGCAAAAACAATAAAAATATATTATATTTCTAAATAAACTATTACATGACAATCATGGAGGTATATGACCATCATTTTCAAATTTAAACTTGACTACGTTTCGTCTACTATTTTGACAAAAAAATAATAAAATATATGTGCAGCTTAGAAAATAACGTAGATGGAAGATTGCCTTTTATGCCTTCAGCTAAATACCATTTGCAGTCACATTTTGGGGGGTACAAGCCGGGTAAAAATTAGACTGAAATTGAAAAAAATGGAAAGCACTTACCGATGAAACCCTCCTGGCACATACAGGTATATCCAGCTTCCTTCTGGACACAGACCCCTTGATTGAGGCAAGGGTTGGAGTAGCAGAAGTTGATCTCTGTCATGCAGTAGTTCCCTGTGAATCCTGGTGGACAGTCACACTTGTAGTATGTCACAGGATGGATTGACCGGAAGATGACTGACGTTGTTGAGATGAAACCACCAGGCGTCCAGAAGACCAGCGGTGCTATACACTGGTAGAAGTCACTGCAGATCTCATTGAGGCAGAGGTTATCGCCAAACGGAAGAACAGTAGCACCTAGCGCCTCAGACAGCTGACTACGCTTCAAGTACACTCTCTCCTGGAGATACTGTGAGCTGAAAAAGGAGCCATCCGGACGTTGAGCTGCAAAAGTGATGTTGAGTATCATAGTCTCCTCATTCTTGATGCTGAAGAGATAGACCAGTTCCTGATTGGCAGGGATGATACCAGCTAGAGCATCGATGAACTGAAGAAGTTTAGGAGATAAGAACTCGTGGGATTGCATGTCTTCTACCTGGACTGTCACACTACTGAACAGCATGTCGTGGGTTACCATGATCATCCGAAACATACAAGTAGCTGACTTCCTGTTCACACCATCTGCAAATAAACAAAAGGAAGAAAAGTAGAAAACTCATCAATTGTTAGAACGATTTACATCATTTTTTTATCATATTGAATTAAATGAGGATCTTTACACAAATTTAACTTTTCCACATTTCTAAATAACTGATAAAAGAGGGAACAAAAATTAATATCTTGATCCTCATTACTACTTAATCATAGCATGCAAAATAATACAAAGGTATGATTATGAAAATCTTAAATTCTGATGTCAAAACCCTCACAACAAAATGAGATTTTAATTCTTCAGAAATATTGCTTCTAAATTCCCAATATACCTCTATCATTCATATCATTTCAAATACACCATCAATTTCCAATGAATGAGAAAGGACAACAAAACCCAGGAGATTTACTAACACTCAATTTAGTCTGGGCTTGCAAATATTTATTGAGCCCTTGCCAAAATATTGCCTCAACTCTCACATAAATATTAGTTTCCTTTTGGTCCCTTTCACCAAACTCTCACATTGTGAGCATCAAGAATGATTGTTTGCAGAGCTTGGCTATGAGCTATTTATGCTTCCCTAGCGTGAACAAAGATGGCAGCGCCATGGTTCTGGGTATATAAACCTACTTAACGTTTTCTGTATGCCTACGCACGATATATTCTCTCTCTCCAAGTAAAAAATGCACACATTTTGTATCATTCATTAATCCTTCATGTATCTTGTTCATAATTGTGTTATAACATCAGAAAATAGCATTCACTGAAATTATCTTTTCAGAGACAAATTTGTATGATTTCATAGCTTCCTATTGCTCTTCAATGTCTCACTAGTACTTTACAATTTGAGACTATAAATGATAAGATTCATGAAAAAAACCTACTGGGTGTTTAAAGAGATTGAACTTTATATTCCAAATCAAAGATGTTGCAAAGATGTAAGAAATGGGGGTGAATCTTCGAAACTGGACCTCAATTCATACTGACTGACCTTATATTCCTAAGAATATAAATTCATGATCTCTGAAAACAAATTTATGTTCATTGAACATAAACTAATTATAAAATAACATGATTAACATTCATTCCTCCATCAGAAAAAATGCATGAAGAGAGCATTGAACCTCTTTCTGAGAATATCTGATTTAAACCATTCCAAACCCAAGAATGATCCATGTACTTGATACATCCGGTGACATTTAAAACCTAAGGTTATAGATGTTACTGATGTAACATACCAAGTATAACCTGAGGTTGGCCCCCAGGGCGCGTGAATATCACAGCTCCTGATTCTACTTGAACATGGGAAGCTATGGTTACCATGATCTAGACACTGATACATACTTGATCACACTCAATGCATTCTATCAGAGGTGGATGGTTCAAATCGTGAAAGAGATAACTGTACACCTTCATGATAGGAAGAGCAGAGATGCACTCTGAAACTATTATCATAAAACTAAAATCATACTGTGAGATATACTGTGAGTCTATCACCATATATCATCTAGCCTTTGGGGGAAATATTTAAATCAAGTTAGACAATAAGAGATTCAATTCAGACATGAAATCCAAGTGATGAAGCAGCAGATGTAATACCTTATAAGATACATGTAGATGCCCAAGCAAAAATTTAAATTCTCATCCCTGTGATTTATTACATTAATGAGCTAACTGCTCGTTCCTGCATTGTTGAAAGTATACATTTTAGTTTTTAAAAATGATTTGAAGAAATAAGTATGGTGTAGAAGAAACACCTTAGTGCAACAAGCCCTTTATGCAACATACGGCTACAATAATATTGACCGTTATTCATGCTGTACTCCAAAGTACTTGGTTACTTCTCTCACTGAGTTCTTTTTCGTAAAACTAGGATAAAAATTTAATGTCATTACAGCTCTGATTTATTTCTTGCCTTCTTCCTCATTACATTCAAGAATTCACCTCCCTCATCTTGTGAGTAGGCCCCATCTTGACATACTCTCTCATCTCCCGCTCCCCCTTATAGAACATTCACACGGTTCACCCTCTACTGAACACCTTCAAAGATTCTGCTTAACATCCATGAACATTGGGAAGCCGGCAACCATTCCTCCCTCAAGCTCTCTCTATTCCAAGCTACTATTAACCACATGGAAATTGACACTGCTTTTTCAGATTGGGGTTCATGGGACAGGGTTATAAACATATCTTGGGGCTTCTTCTTCCTCATACAAGCGTCCAACGTGATGCCACTGTTTTCTGAAAGCATTCTGTGCATCATGTATGTGTTAATGTCAATATGAGGTCATCTCTTACACAGCATGCATTTGATGGTACAAATCACATTACTTGAAGCAATCAAACAGTGAAGTTATCTTAAATGTGAAACGTTGATCAATGACAGAAATATTAGCTGATTCAACTACTTTGTCTTAAGATTCTTCTTTTTCCATTTTCAAAAAAATAGTATGATAAGTGAATATATTAAATCCTTTACTTCAGTGTGGACATGTTGTTACAATTGTTTCCTTACGCAATGGTCCACACTTTTAAACATCACATAAAAACACATTTTTTTTCAGAGATTGTGCAATAAGGAAGCCATCTTTCAATACTATAAAATCTATTTCAAAACTGTATTTTGTATATCACAAAGAACACATTCAGTCATGTAGCACTTGAACAGTGAAGAAAACGTGGATATACATGTATCAACTGATTATTTCTCAATACAATTTTCACACCCATACTTCATAGTTCATGAGCATCGAGTGGCAAACATCCCTTGAGATCATCTTATTTATCCAGCCAACTACTGATTTTTATTTGAACTGTTTTTCCCCCAAAGCCTCCGAAGACCAAACTTCTCTCCATGAAAAAAATCCCATCAAAATGGGTCAGACAAGTTCAAATGGTTCAAATTCATTCAAAATGTCTGCAACATCAACATTCAGCAATAAAACCTGACAAAATATCGTGTTCATTTTACTTGGATCTATTGAACAGGTATATTGGCTACTCTAGGATAATATACAAGCTCAGATAACTTCTCCAAATTGTAACATTCTGACAAGCAACTGTTGAAGACATTATCTACTTTAACCATTACGTGAACTTTACCCAGTTGGAGAAGATAAATTATCAGACCGATCCTAACTATTTAGGTGGAAGTGGGTAGATTGATTCGTGATCAATAGTAATAGACAGAAATAGTTCTGGCACTGCCATGATTATGCTAGATAGCAAAGCGCTGTCTGCCATTTAATTTAGGATTTCGATGCCGTTTTATGGCAGAAATCAATTGACCCTTTATTGGGAGTGTGCTGGTGTATATATCCCCACTGAATAGACTGCATTTTTTGTATGCGATGGCAAACATCATGAATACATTGATTGATTCCATTTGAATTTTCATGACAGTGTGCATGTGAAAGAGAGACTATTATGAATGGATAAACATATATTATCTATTTATCTCCCTTCTCTGTGGTAATATTCAACTGGATTATGTACACATGTCAAATGATAAATGGTGCCCAATACCATCAAACTCTACAAAATACCAAGTCTAGCTAAAGCTAAACATGATTGGGTAAAAAATGAGGAAAGGTACATTACATTGCAGCATCTTTCTCTTTCAATCCTTTCTCCCAATTAAAAGTCAATTCAGTCCAATTTCAGACATAGACTTGATGCGCAAGCGGACAAGCAGTGTAATAAATATCTGAATGAGTGTCATTATTTCATTAATATATTATTGATGAAATAATGCTAATTTGTTTGTTTC
Source organism: Temnopleurus reevesii (assembly GCA_036244855.1). Classification (NCBI taxonomy): domain Eukaryota; kingdom Metazoa; phylum Echinodermata; class Echinoidea; order Temnopleuroida; family Temnopleuridae; genus Temnopleurus; species Temnopleurus reevesii. The sequence continues at coordinate 73,606 of BQKZ01000829.1, forward strand.
ATTGATATAAAAAACATGCTACCATTGGTATTCTGTACACAGTGAACATCCCGTTTTGTAGGCTAATGGCTGGTTAGGGAGAAAGCAGACAATAAGTGGCTCTCTTCCTGCGCAAGGTCTCCCATCATGAAAGTCGGTATGTGGGATGCATCCTGATGCAGACGGACATCGATCGACGCAAAATTGATTATAAGATGGGGAAAAGAAGATTAGTATGCTACATGCCCCTTACATCATGATCGAAGGATAGAAATTGATATCGCCTGCATTTATTGATGGATATGTATTGCTAAAAACTGGTTTTCATTTTCTTCATTTCAAGTATTGAAGCAGTTTACACAGTGCAACGTTACTATTGCTGCTAAAATTATTTCAATTGCTAATATATATCTTTATCCCACAAAAATGTTTAAATATATCAGAACGAATCGTTTCTTCGATTTTTAAATTACGACAGTGTTAAGATTTTGCATTCATTCATTCATACAACTCTGTAATCAATTTCATTATGAACATAAGGAGAGATATTCATGCTAAATTAAAGATAAGGAAACTAATTGGAATACAATTTGCACTTAAGATCTTAGTGTTTATTGAAGATATCAGTCTATCTGAAACAGAAGGCAATTAGCAAATCAAAACATGTTGATCTTTTTCAATGCAGAGTAAACGAATACAAGATTTCAGATAGATCCATATTAGTTACAAGCTTTAAGTCTTGTCAATGATTTGACCATAAAAGACCCTAAAAATAGAATATCATTTCTGTTTGAAAATGAATAATGTAAAAAAAATCACCTTTTCACAAAAGTGAAAAAATTGTTCTGATTTATATGTCTAATTGGATATACTCGTCAACAGGACTGAATTTATGGTTTAATAAGTTCTCTCTTGTTACAATGAAACACATCTAACATCAGTCTGGTCATACATACAGTATATATATGACCGTGGTGTTACATAAATTTAGCCAATAACAATATAAAACTTGATAAAGCTCCAAATTAATTTCTTATATCCATTTACAATACTTTAAAATGTAATGCATCCTGGCAGAGTATGGAGTGGTGAAAAGCTTTAAAAAATTACATTCAAAATCAAGTTCATGGATGGAAAGGATATTAGCTTTAGCGGACTGCCAATATCACTCAAAACAATACTAATTCAATTGACAAAATGGAGTAATTACATGTAATTATGAGTAAATGCTAGAAGATGAGTATTTATCTATAATAGACTAAAGTGAATGCTTCCTTGGAGTTTTTTAATTCCATAAATGAAAGTGAAAGTTGAATCTCTGAAAAATCCATGTATGAGGTTGCTTATACAGGAGTTATATATTCTCTGAACAGTCAACATTCTCTGACCAAACCAATGATCTCTATACTTTCCTACATCTAAATCAAGAGAATGATCAGGAACTCTCACTCTTGATTTAAAAACAAATGCATTATGGGATGGAAAGCGGACATCATTTTTGAGTGGCGCAGAGAAGAGGTCCATCAAAATAAGTATTGCTGGGGGCAAAACAAGTCATGTGTGCACTAGCATTTTTTTACTTTTATTTCACAAATCTAGAACGCCTCACCTCTGGGCTTTCAAGTATTTTTCAGTGAAATTTCTCAACCATACATTTCCTTCTCCCTCGTCTGTGCTACGTGTGAGGGTCACAAAGGGTAGAAAACTAAAGTTCACGAATAATAATGCATGAAGACTACAGTCGCGTTTCTAGTATTCGTTCATATTTATTGATCCAATCAGACAAATGTACATGTAGCCTACTGCAAGAGTACTTACAGCTATCACAATGAAGGCTGATCAATTTCAATTCTGAACAATTTTTCTCATTTTCCAACTTTCAAATTCTATCATACACTATCAATTCTTAACTTTTCCTCATTCAAGATGCAGTAATTAAAAACCCAACTCAAAAGATTTTGTCTGGACCTCTAGAAAGACCAGAGCGACTTTGTAAGTCGCTCTGAATAGAGCTTCCAGCCAATTATTATTATTTGTTCAATATGTATTATGATTATTTTCTTTCTCATTTGTTTTTGTATATTGATTTTGTGTTTGTATTGAATTTGTTATTTTTATAGGGAAAATAAAAACAACAACAACATGTTCAATGACAAAAATATTCCAATCAGGAATTTCAATGTGTCAATCACATTTATAAGTGACAATTACAACCCAAATCTTAGACAGGACTACAGGATGATTCTCTTCAATTCTTCAGAATAAGACAAATCACTTGCCCTGGGCCATGTGAGGTGAGCATCCAAAATGAATGCCAATCGGAAATAGTAAAGAAGGCAGAACAATATGAAGTATAGCTTGGAGCTGGGGAATGCCTCTACGCTTTTTCCTCCTGATAGTTTCTCTTGAGCACAAAAGAAATCTTCAGATTACTTCTTTATGAATCACCTGGTTAATGTATTCAAATCACGCCACGTTACGGAATGAATGAAAGTATCATTATCAGTCTCTGGAGATATTCGTAACCGTCGTGTTACATGCACTTTCTTCTTTGTCATTTGAATATCTTTCTTCATTTCTTGAAATTACAAGTTAAAATACAATGAAAGTCGTAAGAATAGAGAAATCATTGTCATAGAAGACAAATTGACATGACCTCCTGTGTGCATGGTAGCTCTTGCTATACTTTTTAAAAAATAATCCCTCGTGTAAAGTTCAATTTTGGTTACCATCAGTTATTCAACAGTTGGTAAAAAAAAAAATTGGTGTGAGAACTGTTTTCCAATTGAGAATAATAGTTTAACAAACCTTTTAGATTTATGCTTTGTTTGATTCTGTTCTTAACATCGTCAAGGGTTCATGATGCTTAGAAATGACAATTAGATAGTCATTTAAATAATATAAGGACATAAAAAAAAACCTTTTCTTGTATTACAAAGGGATACTTTTCTCTCCCTCTCTGATGTGGCCAATATAAAGTTCAGGCCCTGTTGCCCACGTTTCACAAACACTTCTGGAGATCTACACAAATATAAACATGTAGGACTGAAGGATAACGATTGTAGAACAAATAGCACAAGCAGGACAAGCAGAACAGCGATCCTCGAAACATAGGAATGATCAAAGGGTATTAGCGTATTAACATATCCCTGCAGTATGTGCGTGCAAATGTGAGGATACCGACAGTGTCATCGTCTTTTTGATGGGTTACGTGCCGCATTCGTTGGACAGCCAGGAAATGAGCATGATACGTGAGCCTCACTAATTCCAATCAATGGCAAAGAATGCACATTAGCTAATCAATTTTACATGAATCACCAGGCAGGTAAATCTCATGATTTGGCTGGCTGGCTTTTCTCTTTTTGAAAGCTGTTTTGGTACAAAGGAATTAAATACTCTAATTTTCATTGTGTTTTATCTCTCTATCTCTCTCTCTCACTCTCGCTGTCTTATCCCTTGCCATTTTCCTCTCTGTCAATCTTTGCACTCCTTCCAAAACATGCTTCTTACAGTCTATCCCTCCCTTCTTTCTCCCATTACCTAGTCTTAAGGTCTTTCATTCCTTTTCCCCTTCAGTCATTCACTTCCATCCCTCTTCCAGTAGCAGGTCTTTAGGAGCATTCCCTGACTTCATGTCTTGGACAAGTAGTATTGATAATACTAGGCAATATTTATAGCGAGCTTTTTACTGAAGTTTCAAAGGCAAGAAGAAAAGAGACCTAGATAGAGTGTAAACATTAAGTCGATGTTGACATAACAATCAATATTCAACTTGCTACAAAGAGAGTACACTCTCTGTTTTTAACTCATAGGATACACTGAACTCCTTCCAGATTTATCAAAAACAATAATATCCTCATCCTTATCCCAGTTACCCTGATTCATGTTGGTCTGTTATTTCATTTTCCATGTCCTCCATCTCCGAAAAGACCCAATAATACCAAAATACTTTGGAGCTTCATCTCCGAAATCTAGTTCACATAAATTGATGCATCAATCCACCTGATTTCAGCTATGACCATATCCTTGAAGTGAAGATGCTGATGATGAGCATATTTCTTCATCCCACATCAGCGTACCTGGATGATTTCCTCTAATTTATTACCAATGTATCTCCAACTCCTCCAAGACCATCTGACCTTTAGCACTCAAATAAATCAACAGTAATAGTCATTCTCCTCTTAGCTTCCAGAGGAAATGTGGATGCAGAATTCATGATATATTTCTTTGGCTCAGCTGTCTCTCTTCCTTGCGATTTGAATGAATCAATATAATTCATTCTGCAAAATATTGAAGTCTCCTGAATCTGGATTAGTATCCTAATCTCTTCATATTGCCCTCATGAAAATTAATTTATTTTTCCGCCAATGCACTCTCATTGCTCTAAAAATATTCCCTATAGCTTTGGACATCTCCACATCACCCTCACTATTATCCAACTTTCTTCAATCTGTTTTGTTTTGATCCTCTTTTTTTAAACCTCCACTCTTTCTTTTCTCATTTCTTAATTTCTTTTCATGCATTAATGTTATTTCTTGTACCCTTTACTTTCACTAACATGCTTATCTTTGCAGCTCATAGCAAAAATATGAACATGCTATTTCCACACTAACAATGTTAAATTCCACGATAACAAAATAAACTTTGCTAAAAAAAGCAATGAATCAAATATTTCTTGAATAAATAAATTAGAAAAAACAATTGAGATGAATGAAGAATACCTCCAAAAATTCAATAAATGTAACAATATCTGACAGACGTGGTAGCAATGTCTAAATTGAAATAAAATACCAAAATTTCTCATTTTACGGATGAAGTGTTATGCCTTGCGATGGATTAATTAATCAGAAGTCTTTAATCCAGTAAAGCTTGCAGAGACTGTCAACATCACGTTCAATGACGACCAGGACTCCAAGAAGTCTGGGCAAATAATGAGATGTCTTCAAGAGGATGGGAAGGAGGTTCAAGACTTCCTTTCATAGATGTCAAGATGGACGTGTCATGTACAGAAATGATACACATAACATCGCTCACTACATCCTCATGGCTACAGACGAGACATACTATCCATGTAGTGATCATTTATTCACACTGGCGTCTTAAAATTAGCAGCATAGTCATTGTAAATTGATTTCAAATGGGAAGGATAAACTATGACATGAATAGCAGTCATCTTTTAATAGACTACTGAATTTTCAACAAAGGATATGCCTATTCTGGTGCCAAATCAATAGATGAATATAAAACATATTGATTTCAATATGCTTAGATGCAGCACCACACTTTTAATATGCACACAATAACTCTGTCAATTATCATTTTCAAATGATCAAAATATTTGCCCTCACAATTATTATTAAAAGTGGGTATGGACTAGCATGGTAGGATTAGGGAAAGTCAATTAAAGTCACTTATTAAAAAGGCCATATCATTTACACAATATTTAAGTTGAAATATTGCTACCATGCATTGTATATTACTCTAGACAGTTAACCCAATATCTATCACACCTGGGCCCCTTAACATAGAGGTTAGCAATTAATTGCTAATCTGATAGCGATTGATATAAATCGCAAGTCTATGGCAAATCATGTACTAAAGTTTGCAATTGATCGGAAAATCAAAAAGCAATTAATCGCAAACCTTTATGCTACGAGGCCCAGAAGGTGAGGTCTTTTTTAAAGTTTGGTTTGCCCCCCTTTCATAGTAAGCTGGCAGTGTTTAGAAGTTCCTTATTATTTTGGTATGATTTCGCATGACAATGCTGATCAATGAAGCCTTGATAACCACTGCTTAATGCTAACATTGAAATGAAATAAATATTATAATAATTGACCTGGAAATGATTGCTTATTGCTCACTTTTGAAGGTTTATCTGTAATATGATTATATGAAAGAAGAGAAGTTCTGTCCATCACAGTTGACCTCAATGAGATGCACTTTGATCAGCTGGACAAAAGACACCTTCAAAAACCAACAATGGTCTGCTAGTCAACCAATTTGTACTCAAATATTGGCATCATTTGAACTGATTTGGAGTGTTCAGATACAATTGAGGCACTTAAATGGAATTTGTCAAACGTGTCGTGTATTTGGCTACACAGTGTGATTCAGACAGTTGTACAAATAGTACATATTTCCACTCATAATGCAAATACTTGCACTAGATTTTTTTCCTCATTCTCCCCTTTCTAAATAACATCAGCATTTCTCCTTCACCATGCAAAAGACTGTATGACAATAACCTAACATTTTTTTTCAAATGTTTACAACATTCTCTAAATATGTAAGCATATTCTGCCCAGTTCTACAAATAAGAAAAAATATTATGAAGCACCGATTCTTTATGAAAATTTGAATTTTCAACATCTTATCTAACACCCTCTCTTAGTGCGGAAATAACAATAGTTTGTTTGTTATCGGACATATGGTAAGCAATTTCTGAGATTTAACCAAAAAAATATTTTAAAAGTATACACACAAATAAATTCTTAAATTTTCATCCAATACCGTGCATGAGAAAGTGTAATTTTATATTATTGGTTCAGTCTTGTGGTCTAAAAAAATCATTTATTTCTTGCACACTTTTTATGCAATATAATCATGATCTTATTGTATTTAATTTGAAGACAACATTTTGGGGAAAATATTCACTTTTACCCACATTTTATTTGAGCTTTAAAGTAATCACTATAAATCAACAAAAGCAGAGGGAAGAAGGAATAACATTCATAAAAAAAAAACAAAGGACTATGGGTCAAGAACCTCCGTTAGGGTTGAACATCCTCATCTGGATTATCTTACAGAAAGTGAATTAGGCTCTTCAAGCTAAGCTTTCAACCATTGTGCACGCATCAAAACTGTACATAATATGCATAAATCTTTCAACGTAGGCATTCTTTTCGCACTGTGATATTCATGATGTTGATTAATGCTATGCCTCAAGCATTTGAGGTGTGAAAACTTGATGCTTTAAAATCATTTGTGAGATTATTCATGCATGTTTCAAAGCATTAAAGAAAGTGGTGTTAAGATAGATCTTTACTCAGTTTGATTTATGAGAACAGAGAAGGAAATACCTCACTCACCCCCTATCCCAAATGAACGAAAAACAAGATCTCCTTTCTTTATAAAAAATATCTATAATGATCCAAAAATGCGTCAAAATCTACCACTTTTGACTATTAAATCAATGATCATGTTAACATCTCATTATCAATACTCTAAATGCAATTCAACCTTTCTTTAAAATAAATTCAAATATTGGTAGCAAACTGCAGTGAGAGCTGGGCATCTCCAAATACTGTAACCCAATATATAAATACATAAAAGACTTTATATATTTTCCATATAAGAGGTAAAATATATTTGAATTAGATGTTTGCAGTATATATTTGATAAAATATTTGACAGCTATTTTTTAATAAAAAAGAAAGGAGTCATAAACACATTCCAGACAAGATTTACACTATTCAACAGAAAAGGAGATTTTCAAGCTTAATTTATTTCAAAACAGACAAAGTGAAAGAAAGAAATTAGAATTCAGAAAATAGAAATGCTGGGCACAAAGAAAGACGGAGTATGCGCTTTCAAGTGGAAATATAGCATGAAAATGTCTTTCATGTTGAACTACTGGGATCAATAGCAAACCAGGAACATATATGATCAATAATACACCCTGGATCTCCTAAACATTTTAACAATCCAGGCAGAAAGAAATTCTGAAATGCGATTAAAAAGCGGAATTGTGAATTACTCATGGTGTGGGATATGGTGGGAGTACTTTGCCTTTGGAGTAGGAATCATTAACCAATGACAAATGGACGGAAGAGTGAAAGCCCCCTCTATCAATGTTTCATTCTCTATTGATCACCTGATGAACCTGGCTTCGTATCACCACGGCGATTGGTGGACAGATTTTTTTCCCTTCAAAGCGGCCAATATGATGACTCATCCCTTTTTTATAGCTGCGAAAGTGTTGAGTTTATTAACACTTAGCTGAAGATTGCTGCAGAAAAATACAGCGCAATACCTGTCTTTTACGCATCAAAATTGGGAAGTGCACGGGAAACGTGGCAACCACAAATTAATTTATTGCAATCTTAAAATTTTGTCGAATAAAGTGAAATTTGGGAAGATAAAAGGGAGCTCATGCTGTGCATAGAGATAAGAGGTGTCTGGGAAATTGAGCACAGCTTCTGCAACATTACATTTCTTGTCTCTTAATGCATCTCTAACAAAGTCCAGAGATAGCATGCGATGATTCATTGTACAAATGTAATAGAGGATGTTTAACAATCTCTTTATGACATCATTAACTGGTTACAAAGAGAGGGTGATTAATTCAGGCACATTTAGTTATTATCAGTACACCCTGTTTGTCTTCTTCCCTTTCATGAAACGGTTAGATCTGCAAATCTTCCGAGTTTGACAATATCGATTTTGGATATCTTGAAAACACATTACATGTAATCATAGCCATCAAGTCATGTTACATGCATGACACATTACAACAACATGAATTGAATCGCACCATGCATCTAGTCTTTCATATATTTATGCAATAAGGGCCACAAAATATCTCCTCGTTTAGCAGTATGCCAGCGATTCCTCATCAAGGAATATGGATATTTATGCATAAACTTGAGCCTCCCCGTTGGTTGAACTCTCTCTAAATCCAGGGAATATACCCTGGGGCTATAGCCAACAGGCAGAAGGGGACACGACCCAGGGAGGGTCAGGTTTTAATACCGACGTGAGAGACTCTAACCTCGATCCAACGCTCTCTGCCAGTAAACGTGGAGAACAAACAATGGATTTTTAGGGGAAGGAAGCAAGAACGCAAGAGATCCTTCAATCGTATGTTTTGTGAGTGAAAAGCACACAGGGAAGCAGTAATGATGGAGACGGGGAGACGGTAAAAGACAGAACCCTCAGTTTCCTGATGGAGATGTAGAGAACTAGAGGATTCAGCTATCACTCATGATTGTACCAAAGAGTAAATAACAGCACTTCATGATCCGCTTGTTGAACTTACACATGTATTTTGCATGTGAATATTTAAAAAGGCAGACTAAGAACATTTTATTTCTATAAATGGATTTAACTTTTATTTCAAAACATCAACAATAAGTACTTTACAGTGAATCTAAAACGTTTAATTAATTATGACCTGGAACAAACTTTGAATATATAATACAGTAAAAGAAACCAATTTCACAAGATAATAAACCATCTCTCATAAGATCTCTCATAGGAAGAAGAAAAGCTTTTAATGGTCATCACAATCTGATTATTTTTACGATTATTCTATGTTTTTATCTCTTTATTTCAATTGTATTCACAAAAAAATATAAAATGACGGGGAAATTTGAATCATTAAACCACTTTATTTACACATGCCTAGTGCTGTCTTAAATACCGTAGTATGCTTTCATATTAGAAGTTTTCCCTTTTGGATTTGAAAAAGATAACATTTGCTAATTAATTGTCTACCTGTCAGCTATAGGAGAGTAGCATCTCATCTTATCGCTACCAGCAACCCTCATCATTCCAAGGTTTGCGCGCTGATACTCAGCCTACTGCTTAAATTGCCCAATCGCAAAACTTTGGAGGCAATAATAGCAGCCTGTGCCAATCAATAAGCACTGAAACGCAAACTGGCGGATCACATTCAACATTTAAAGTGCCTCATACTTGCATGGAAGCAACGGGTTCCAATACTTGTGAAATAATTAAGATGAAGATTCAAGCCTTCAAAAGCATGGCTACGTACAAGAACGAGATATTATTATCATTTAGGAGAGCTAATTCTCATTGGCTACAGGGTTGGTTGTGAATGATATTGTGAAGACTATTGCATCTAATTTCTAGCAATACATGATGCATTCATGCAACAAAGCATGATGGAGACACCTGATATTCACAATCCACTTTGCTCCATTCTCTCAAAATGGATGATAATTGGAGAAAGGATCACATTTTATGAAGATATCCGCCATTCCATCAATACTGACACATGAATGAATAATGATATTACAAGCACGTGCATAAAAGTGCCCTGAAAGCGCTAAGGAAGGAAACGAGAACATGAGCACCAACCTTGAGCATGCGCCGAGGGAAAGCATGGCGGCAGGTCAAGTTACGGTGAAACATTGACGGGAAGATGGCAATGCATTCATTTGCAGTATACTCATTACTAAACATTGTCTTTAAACCTAAAATGGCAAAACGGTTCAGTTGAATGTTCGCTCCATGTCCCTAAGCGCTACTCTCATGATCATGTTGCATGCCTAGCTTCCATAGTGAGTAACTACACCTCAACATGCCAAACAAGCACTGTGAACAAAAGGGACAAAGCAGTTGGACAAAGTAAACAGCTTCCATTCAAGCATTCACGACAGCTTCCCTTCCCTCTTATTCTGCAACATAGTCAAGTAGAATCCCAGCAGAACCGTGACAAAAATAATGATAACGCTGGTTTATTGGTGAATATGATAGTCTAGGGGGTACTAAACACAAATCCGGTGGGTGCTACTTGGGCACCCTTGGGGGAAAATTATTATTGAATTTTAAAATTTTACGGAGGCACTAAGGTGACAGACATATACAAGATTTTTTTCGCCGCAACAGCAGCACTCCTTTTGAATCTCATTTTCGGTGTCATTTTAGGGCCTCTGTAATTTGCTGATATCCATGAATGACGAAAAATGATAATGTCATCTCTTTATGAATTCTCAATGCTATATCTCAAAAGGATATAATGTGACCCTCAATTTACTTTATATGGTCCGATATTAACAAATCACCAGCTTGCTCTAGTGTTAACTTTTTCATTTGAAGGTATAGCACTGAGAATTCATAAAAAAATGACATTTTCGTTTTTCGCCATTCATGGATATCAAAATATTACGGAGGCCCTAAAGTGACACCGAAAATGAGATTTATGAAGGACGGCAGCTGTTGCAGCGAAAAAAATCTTGTATATGTCTGTCACCTTAGTGCCTCCGTAAATTTTAAAATGCCAATAACATTTTTTCCCCAAGGGTGCCCAAGTGGTACCCACCGGATTTGAGTTTGGTAACCCCTAGACTATCATAATCACCAATAAACCAGCATTGTCATGGTATGTCACGCTTTGGGTAAAAATCTGGTCATTTCTCTTCGGCTAACAGGGAATCTACCTTCTTTGTGTTTATGAAGCTGTTGTGAAGACTTAAATAAAGTTGTTTACTTTGTCCAAATTCCTGTGTCCCTTCTATTCACAGTGAGCGAGCCTATGCCCCCCCCCCCTTCTCTTCCACCACTCTTCTCTCTAGAGACTTCAGCATCAGACTTGACTTTCTGCTCTTTCTATACAAGAAGCAAACAAAAGATGAAGTTCAGCATCTTCAGCCTCACTCCCAATGGTCCTAAATCCCTTCCCTGCATTAGTTTGGGCAGGGTGAAGTTAGAAGGCAAATTTTAATTGGAAATTTTGTGCTTGGTCATCCAGCAAAGGCAGATTTCACTGTTCATTTCACAACCACTCATCAGCAATCACTGCACTCAATCATTCAGACAGAGATCTAAGGAAAGTTTGAATTTGGAAGACTGGAGGGGGACACTGAAAGCTTGCAAGGAAGCCCTTTGGCAATCACTTTCTTCAGGCTATCAAAACGATATATTGAAATGTCCACTAAAAAGCTACCCTCTGCATCTCATCAGGGATATGGGTCTCCCTGATCTTACCTAGGTACATGTATATGGTGTAGTACATAAAATTGATTTGAATGGCTTTACATGATATAAATTGGAAACTTTATATTTACTTCACATCCTTTTGCAATACAGCTTAAAACTGAAAAGCAAATATTAGTTCTTGTATAATAATAAATCCAGTATCTAAATTAATGAAATGGTCTGAAAAAGTTTGAAGTCTCACGGTAAAACTAACTTCTAATATTTTACATGATCACGGGAGTTCTACTCTGTTCAAGTACATAAAACTAGATGAAGATTGATGATGAGAACTTGATCTTGTCAAAGCAACCCATTCCAGCTACACCTCTTCTAGCCAAGACGTTGGAGAGAGACACTGAATTGGTTTTTCAGGAATAAACAAGTGTAGCTGAATGGCCCTAGAGACCCATCCAAGCTGGTGGAATGTTCTCATCTATCAAGACTCCAGGAGGCCCACCATCACGAAAGCAAGTGTGGGTTAAAAAAAAAGGGTATTTTCAATGATGGAAATAAAGAAAAAGTGCATAAAATTATTTCTGCTAAAAATTTTAACAAGTGTAGCATATGCTACCCCTCAGAAAGCTATTAAAGCCCAAGTATAGTTTTGGTAAAAATTAAAAAATGTGAATTTGTGGGATATTCATCATTGACATATAATTCTTGTACACATTTTGAGACCATAGCATATTTTTTATGAACTGATTCTTTTGAAAATTTGAATATGACCGATAAATCATATTTAACGCCCTCTCTTGGTTATAACAAAATTTTGCATATTTTTTCTATTACCCAGATTTAGCAATAGAATAATAGAAAGATATACATAACAATATAATTTTGAAATTTTCATCCAATTCTGTGCATAAGACGTTGTCCTTTATCAAGAAAGAAAATATTGAAGTATTGTAGGGGACACAACACAAAAATATTTTGCACATTTTAGGTTATATCTTTTCCAAAACTCGTTCATTTTTCGCACAATCTTTTATGCAACATGTTCATGATACTATATTCCATTTTATATAGATTTGAAGACAAAATTTGGCAATAAACATATTCGCTTTTACCAAAACTTTACTTGGGCTTTAATGATAACATATCAATTAGTTTATACATAAATGAATAAATGTTTCTATACTAAGGAATTTATTACTAAATCCATAGAATCATTAATAATAATAACAACTAGGTTCCATAAATTGATCGGACTGGAAGTTACTATAAACTCACGTGTCTGTAATTTTTATATACATTTTCCACATCATCCAGTTCAATGCTATAAACCAATGTGAACTTTAAATGAACCTGGTTTGACGATTTCAAGAAGAATATATGCAATCGTACCCAATTGTACAAAGTGGTAGACTAAAACTATGACATGTTCTTTTTATGTCTACCATAGAATATGCCAATTGACAGGGTTTTTATTTGAAGTAAATGAATTGAAAATATGCAAGATTATTCAGTTTATATGTAATGATTTAAGAAGAAAATTGTGCTGCAGATATATTCGCTAGGACTATTATTACCTAATTCTACATGTATTTGAAGCCAGTTACTGTCACAGAGGAATATTGCTTACCCTAAAAAATCTTTTGAAATATTCCCTCTGAAACCAGATCTCTGAAAACAAGTCTGCCAAATGTGAACAAATTCAGAGCCATTTTGACCTTTTCACAGAGCTTTGCGAATCCCGGCTCTCGGCAGCCCTGATGATTTATGGCTCTTCAGCTCATGAACTTGGTAAGAGAAGCAAAATAGCGAGCCAGTTCTGCTACCCCTAGCAAAATAAACTTCAGCCAGGCAATCTAAACCAAGTAGGCTTGCTTGGCTGCTATGAAAGATCATAAATTTCTTCCTTTGTTAGTGTTCGAGGGATATAAACCAGGGAATAAAGCAACAAGAGAGAAAGAAAAAATAATGATTGTGTTTTTAAAGTAACGATATGAATTTCTGCTAAATATTCTGTTTGCCTTTTCATATTTGATTACAAAAAGAAATTTAAAATTAAATGCATTAAGATATATATTGGTACATAAAATTGATATTACTTCATTTGTAATGCTACAAAGTCTAATCGTTTGTGGCATGGCAGGCAAGTAACCAAAAATAAAGAATTATGCAAAACTGCACTCAACAAGGAATATTTTAAATATGTGGATACGTCACTGGGATTGTAGACATCCGATAGTCCATGTTGGTTCATATACTACATGAATTATTCACACACAGATTGCATCAATGTCCTTCACAAATCATAAAATCAATACAGTTTAAAAAACATTGGTTCATAGAAGACTTCCCTTTCACAATTGATCTCTTCACCCTGGGGTAAACAAAAGAGCCCCCTGGTGTCTGGAAAACTCCCTCTATGCACTACACATGGTACTTATGTGGAATGAAGAAGGGTTTTACATAGGCTAGTGAGCAGGTGCAGGTGCTTCCACATTTGTGTATCATACTGTAGATGGTTTAAATGAAGAGAGCAGGTTTTTAATAACATAAATATCATATCATTTACAAAATTGGTACCTAATGCACGACTTCAGTTCTAGACCATAAGTAACTGAATCTTTCAAACCCCACCTATTTGTATGTATGCAGGCATACTTTACATGTAGCCTACTTGTGTGGTTTGAAAATATGCATTTTGTTCATATCCAGTTACCCATCTAGCATCAACAAACGAGGTTTGTTTTCCTCTCAGTTTTACATTCGCATTGACATGACATGTAGCAAAGATTCTTCTAAAGGATTTGGGGAAGAATGCTCAATCCTGAAATGTATGCAAATTGAACATTTCAGTCTCACTTTAATCATGGATCCTACTACATGCTTTAATACACTATCGAGCTTCAAAGTTAGCAAACAACCAGTTTCCCTGGACGTCATCTTACCCCATGTGCGTGTCAAGTACATCCCAGCCCACATATTGATGTGAAGACCAATTCAAAAACTTGGAGGGTGCTTACAAATTTTCCTGGTATTTGCAAAGAGGTTTTGAAAAACAAAGTCTTCACTTTAGAATTAAAAAGAAAAGACTTTTCATGCATTTTTGTCAATTCTTCTACATTTTATATTTGGGTCAAAACAATAGATATTATCTTTTGTTAGCATCTAACCAGGGAGAAGTATGATCATATAATTTACTGAATATAATGGAAGGTAGATTATATGAATTCTTAGAGAATGAAACAAGTTCCAATAAATCTCACAAATATGACATGCTCAAATTACTCATTATTATTTTCATTTTGGGATCCAATGGCAGAATGACGTAATGAAAATTCTTCAAAATTTTGCATGCATTCAAAATTTCAGAATCTCCAATGCTTCATAAAGCTCCAAGTATCAATAGTCTGAAACTGGTATTCGTTGTTAATAGACGATTTAGTAGTTCAATCCATGTTTACATACATTGTACAAACCACAGATGAGAATGTCAAAAACACAGTCAGGTGCAAGTGAATTCTGATCCAAACAATTTCAGACAAGTTCTACATTTATGAAATGTTTCTCCCATATCTCTCATGTCAATAGGTCTCACGATCAGCTGCATTCAAGTAATTGCAAAGATAAGAGTCAAGTATGATGAAAATGGTTGATGTATCACATTTAAAATGATTTCATACAGACCTGAAGAGAAAGTATAAGTTGAGCCAGACTAAATACCTCAATCACATCTACATTTTATATTACTAATGGACAAATATAATTGTAATCTATATATTTGGCAGTCTCCACTGCAAAATTGAGGATAGAGTCTAGGTTCTGATGTATTTCAAAGGAAACAATTAGACCTAATATAATTTCAAGAAAGATAGTAAAATTTTTTAGATGCAAGTGATTGATGACCATCAGAGTAAAACATGTGGTGCTAAAATATGACTGCATTTTACTTTTTAGAATGCACTGTACCAATAAATCCCACTCTCCACAGTGCGCCCACTTTCCTGAGAGCAAAGGGAACCAAAATAGAGCATATATCATAGATGGTAGCAGTGGTTTGCTGTAAACATACTGACATTTATGCCTTCATTCCATAAACATGTATGAATGCAAGATCTCTTACTCTGCGTTTGTAATACACATATCATTGTAAATATGAATAATCTTTCTATCATAGAACCAGTTCGTTGACCACTAGCTTTCCAAGAATGAATCAATCAATTAAAATTTAAAATGTGCTTAACGTTCTTGAACTAAAATATCAACTATTTGACAATAAGGCAGAAAATTTAAAGCATAATATATTTTGTTAAGTATACATGTAAAAAAAGGAATCTATATGCCTCCATGGAGTTGAGAAAAGACAAAATCTAAGAATGATTTGTCCTTTATTTTGATCAGCTGCAATTGATTTAAAGTACTTAGTCTAAGAAAAGAGACTATTCAAATACTTGAGGTTAATCATTCACCAATCATAAAACAGAGTTGATGAAACTAATTCGCGGTGCAAGCTGTACATTGCAGCTTCATAAATTATTTCTCATCGTACAGCAAATGTATGTCAATGCCTCATCTCCGCATCCCTCCATTTTCTCTCCGTAAGGATCAGTCTTGATAGATTTTCATTTAATAAAAATATAATTGATCTTATGTCAGTCACAAATGAACAATATTTTGACAACAAAAGTAACTACAGTAAAGGGGAAATTAGCACATAAAATCGTAATGATTGTTTAATCAAAATCCATGCAAATTTCTTAAACGAGAATTTAGATCGATATTTGTTATTTAAAAGGTTAATACATGTACAGGGCCCCTTAGTCAATCTGTTTTTTTAAACTAAAAGGGCCACTCACGCTGGTTAAGTAAAACAAAAAAATTAATAAACAAAGTCACTTTGATAAAAACATTTACTATAAATTACTATAAGAGGGTGTATAATACATGAAGTATTTGATGGTAAAAAAAGAATGAAAAACAAGATATTGTATTGGAAATAATCATTTGTTTTTATTTGTGGATTTACCTCATTATTCCTTGGACTTTGGTATAGTTTTCAGTACAAAGATAGTAGGATTCATGCGATGCCCACCATATCATATTGTATTTTAGGACTCAGTAGACATCCGCTTAAGTGTATCACCCATCAAATTTGAAATCCTAATTTTGTCTGCTTTTTCTCATAATAACATTAGATATGTTTATCTATACAACAGGTCAAAGTTCAAGTTTCGGGCAATGCACAGGTTTGAAGGGAGCCAATGGTGTTCCACATTGGCCCACTCCCTATACTTCGCCGTTGACTCAATCTGTGTATGTATGCCGCCGCCAAAAAAAACATCTTGCTTTGTAAATGGGCAGAATGGGGCACGGAAGAATTGTTGCAGCTGCCTGGCTTTCAACCAGGAATTCCATTTTCCCTTTTCTTTTGAGAAGAATATGTCATGGATGAATATCTTTTTGATAAATGGAGGTTTCTTTCCATTCAAACAGCCTGTGTACATTACCTCTGCAACAAAACCATCCCATCCATGCATGCTGCATTTAGAGGCAAAATCATTCCATTTGTACATCATAAAATTCGCATTTGGCACAACAATGTACTTGAATAATGTCAGATTCACAGAAGCTTATCTGTAAATGTGATCAATCCCTGCATCAAGCATTGAAACTCATTCTGAATCTGTATTGAATTTCAAATTTAAATTCAGACATGGAGGAAATTTGAACGAATAAAAAACAATCTATACCCGCCACATTCAGCTTTTTTCCTTTTCTGTAGATACAATTTCAAAATAAGTACGCATATATTTGTATACCCAGGTAATATGAGTGTAAAAATTATCATTAATGACAGAAATAACTATAAAAAAAACTGACAAATTGTCTTCAATCACAAATGGTAAATATGATTGATGTAAAAAGATAAGAATCTCATGTAATTCATTTTAATTTGCGTCAAAATTGCCGCCATAATAAGCCCCACACATTCAGGATTCAAATATGATTGATACCAATGGTGCCCTGAGGCTTGGAAATGTCTTTATCGATATCATAATCAGTGCTTAGACCCAGGCTGGGTAAAGGTAGAAATATGTAAGAAAGAGTTGAAAATCATGTTCTATATCTTTGAAGATGGCCTGCATATAAATGACATTAGAAATCTCCATGGAAACATGACCCACATGTAATCAGGTCATCATAATGACGGCAAGACAAAGGTGCACTGTAGCCTGACAGGAGGAGGGGGAGATAAAGAAATGAGCGTCTTCTTCGTCAAAAAGGGGTGAGTGCTGTCGGTCAAATTCACACCAAATTGTTGAGAAAGAAGGCTGACAACAATGAGTCAGATATATTTGAGACCAATTAGCCTAGTTTTAGTGGGCCATTGGAGAATCTACACGGCAGTTTGACATAAGCACGCATGAGTATGCAGACGAATGCATCATCATTCTCACAAGAATATGATAAGATCCCCTGACACTGTTACTCAAGATGCTGTCCTCCCTGCTCATCTCACTATCATAGGACATGCAGCATGATTGTTAGGATGGAATTTCACAATATTAATATATCTTGCACTTTTAATCTATTAATGTATAAATGTATGCTGTGTAAATTTCTATATGGAATAGGGTCTTATCCCATTTTATTTCATGAAAGCCTAGAGCACAATACATTGCTTCAATATTCTTGCACTTGATTTGGTAGATTATTGAAGGTAAAATTAATAATGTTTGATTTGATTTGCTTATTTTAAGCAACTTACTAAGAAATGAAATAAGAAAGAAAAATTAAACATGTCCCATTCTTGGTTATTTTTTTTTCCACATACATGTAATCTGTGGTGTTGCTGTACTTTTGCTTTCATTTATGTATTTGATCTAAAAAAATCATGGAATCTTTGTTAGAAGTTTTTAACCCAAAGTATTCTAAAATTAAAGAGGAAAGGGAATCTGAAACACTTCTTGAAATGTTTCTTTTTCTTTGAATCTTTGATCCATCCAATGAGAAATGTACTGACTCTCACACATTAAAATGAATTCAGCGCAGACAAGACACTAAATCTGAGTACTGACAGAAAGGACAGGATTCTCTGGTTAGGCAAAAAAATTGGGGTTCCAAGGAATAATTTTTTTTAAATTGCATCAGTGGTATGTTTTTTAAATTTATTTTCGGAACAGATTTCACTTGGAATATTTTCAAAACAATTTGATTTTTTTAACCATACAATGTACATCTCACATTTTTTTAAAAAGGTAACATTATTATTCAACCACTTCAAGAGCAGAATGTAAAACTACACTGATTTGATTTGATTTGATTTTTATTCGTCATAATGCAAGAAAAATACCATGACAAGGATATCCCATCAAAGCCAAAGGCATCTCCTTCCCTGACAAATGACATGAGTACATTTATCATCAGCAGATGTAGATGTAATTATCCCAATCATAGAGAGATCAAAACCATATGTAATCACTTGTTCCATGATTAGAGTCTGATGTAGCCTATGTATTCAGGGATATTCCGTCCCATTCTTCAATACTCACTGAAAGAGATGTCAATCAACACAGAGAGAAAACAAATTTGAAATTAATGATTTTATCTTTTGTTATATCAAAGAAGAACAAAATGAAGCAAATAACTGTCCAGTCAATATCTAACTGCCATCATTGCGGTTATCACAAATATGACGAACATACTACAATCTCACATCATGCAGCTGCATAAACATATTTGTCCAGAGTTACAAGCCAATAATACATTCCGAACAATTTGAGTTTTGATTATTTTTTTTCTAAATAACCTATTAAGCAACTTGTAGAAAGGTGAACAAATACGACAGAAACGCATTATATGAAAGACTGGTAATGAAGTCCAAAGCATTGCATAGAAACAGTGCGCTGTAATCACATATTTCAATGTCAGACATTCAAATATAGATTGCCTGTAAGCAGGGTAATCTTAGGATCAGGAAGCTCTTGACCTCAACCTGAGGTCACCACATCCTTTCCTCTCCCTCCCTCAGTCAGAGACAAGAGATAATCCTCTCTGGTGATGATGATGATCTGTGAACAGACTGGTTCTAATGGGAACCAGCTATTCAAAGTTTGTGTAACAGGGATCTTTAGACAAAGCAGGACTCGGAAAGCAGTGGATTATGTTTGGGTAGTTGTACTGATGACTCTCGAGCCCCTTCCAATCTGACACCCTCTCCATCTCGTCTCTCTCCATCTCGCTCACTCTCTTCTTTCCTCTTTATAACAACTCTTCATCCTCTGCAGAAGAATTTTCAAACCTGCTCAGGGATAATCTTTATCTTTTATATTTGTTTTGTTTTGTATTTTTAAACATAGCTGTCAACACACTTAATGTACTGAGCTTCTTTACATACTTGTACAATCTACTTTATTTTTCGAAAAACTTCCATATTGATTGCAAAATATTTTCCCTTTGATCTATCAACATTCTCCTTCAATATCAATCTAAATCTAGCCTATATCATTGAGAGTAAAACATACATTGATAATCTGAATGATCTTGTTGACAATCTATGCTTGCCTCATTTCCCTTCATCAAAGATGCTCCATACCATTGGAGACCCCCTCCTTCTGTGCCTCCTGTGAGTTGAAGAGCCATCTCTCCACACTCCACACACTCTCACTGACTCTTGTCCTCATCTCAGGTCAAATCACAGCACCTCCTACTTCATTCATGGCCTTATCCAAGACTGATGATCATTTTACTTTTTGTCTTTACTAAATCAAAATCAGATATGTTTGATATTCATCATTATCTACAGATTCCTAATTGATATTTTGAAGTAGATTTGTATATAAAAAAAAATAAATGAGATCGTATACCAAACAAAGAATACAGAGTAGACTGACTATCATTAATGTTTTGTTTTTTTTTTATCTAAGACGTAAATAAAGTTTGGTGTCTTGGCATAAGTCTAGACATGACAGGTTTAGATGAGTCCAAATGATAACAACATCAACCACAAATATTTCTCTCTCCTCCTGATCCTTTTCTGAGAGTATGTAAGCCGCATGGGAAACCGAAAGTTTTCAGAGTTTCCAATGAAGTGAAATTTCATTACATTTGGCCTAAACATATTGCACATCCCATTACAAAGTCACGAATGAATTATTCTTATTCAATTGAAGAAAAAAAACATATCAAGTTGATACATTTAAATCTAAATATTACTACAAGACAAGATAATATGCTACTATTCATCAGACCTATTCATGACATCAGCTGGGAATGATAATTGCCTCCAACACAAATTTCACATTGTCCTTTTCCTCATGAAAAAAATAATATTGCCAACGTCGCCATAATGTCTACTACTATTTATGGTCATGCAGATATTGTACACTATAATACATGTTATTACTTGTCACAAAGTCTAAATTCATGCTTGAGTTGAAGAAATTTTAATTGTTGTAAATTCATTGGAAAGCCCTTAGACAGCGATATTTTGGCAGTAAATAAACCTCAGTCAATGAAATGATTTATACAGTAGTTGGTATCATAATCTTATTTCAGTTCCAAAAATAAGATAATATTCAAATATTACTATTTCTATTATCAACAAAGAAAATACTAAACAAATCAAATCCATAACTACATCAGAAATATCAGCAACCATAGAGGATGAGAGGAAAAGATGTACATTATGTACTCTGGCTCATCCGAAGCATTGGTGTCATCCATGGTGGCGACAGATGGACAGCGAGGAGCCAAAAGAGTGGAAAAACTGTCTCTTTCACCATGGATTCATGCTTTCACCCTGCAGTCACAAATAATGCACTAGATTATACATCACACAGACTAACAGCATCACGTAGGATGGTGAACAACAATGCAGTCACGATCTACTGAGCCATCTGACTTTTAGTATGGTGCCAAGGCAATTTGTGAAAAAGAAATATTAATTGCGAGGCCGGGAATACTTTCAACTATTAAATGATTTATTTGAATGAAAAGACTACAAAATATAGAAAAATTTCTCATGCAAACTCACACATCTTTCTAGGAAAGTATAGTTACAATTGGTATGTTTAATATTACGATGTTGGGTATTTGAATGTACATGTAGGATGATAATGTCTTTTATATCACAAGAGAATAAATAAATCTTAAATCTTGAAAATATATTTTGTTCATGTACAAGGGTAAACTTTTGGCACATATTTTCCCAATAACTTGTGGCTCATATTAAGAAAATCAAATCAAAATCAAGAACTGTTTTAGTGCTAAGGCCAATTAAAAAAAAAGGTTTGGTTGCCTTTAGCTGATCGACTCCTCTTAAATTGAACCAACTAAATTAAAACAAAAAAACATTCGCGTTGGATTTTTAAAAAAATAATTTATACATATGATAAATAGTATCAAAGGGTAATATAACATAGTCTTATTTTATTGGCAATTCTTGGTCTCTAAGTCATTATTTTCAAATGGACAGCAAGAGCCATCTGTTTCTGGGGGATTATTTACTTTTGGGGATTCTATAGTCTTGATGAGTTAGAGGCTAAAGATTTCGGTCTAATTTTTTATTTATAAAATGGGGTTAAATCTTTTAAAAAAATGATAATAATAAATAAATGTATAAAAATAAAAAAAATTTCAGACTGATTCTGACCAACAACATTTTTATTAAATGGCACTTTTGGACACCTAAACATTTTTTTCTTCTTGACCTAACCATTGGTACTGTTTAGTCAATAGACCACCTGTAGATATATACACTTTTGAGCGGTGTGATTTGAAACGAGGTTGGTGATAAATGCTCCCTACACGTAATATTGATTAGCATTTTTGTGAGGATGCAGTAAACAAAGCACACAATATTCTAAACGTAGGCCTACTTACTAATGCATATTGAAAAAGTGGCATTCATATCTGCTTTTCCTTTAATGTCTTCTTTTTCAAGTCGGCTCAGTTTAAAATTGTGTATAAATTGAGAAGATGGATCAATATTCCATCTTTCATTCTATAAAACCAGATCCCAGGGTGGTAGAAAAGATAAAGGGATGATGGGTTGAGATTCTGGAAGATGGGGACATGATGATGCGGATACAGCTGCAGGAGCATGAAGCGTGAGACAATTCCCACAATGCCTCTGAGCGACGACAGTCAATCACTCATCCTACATAGAAACCTTACCTACCTCCAAGGCTCAATTATGATGAGCACATGAATTAATGTTCTCCTCTACTTCAACACTTTGAACATCCCTGTCATTTTTCTGCAGGGTTTTCCTCTCTAGATGCTCATTTTCATCATGGAAATGTGTGAATCATCATCATCAAAATGAAATTTACTGAGATATTGATTTAATTAAACACTTTAACTGCAGCCTGGGACTTATCAAGAAGTGAACTTTAAATGACCTAATAATTGACATATATGCAAAAATATGAAAAATACAATTTCAAACTAAATAATGGTTTAAATACAATGGTTTAATCTCACATGTGCGTTGGATTTAGTTTTCAAAAAGTTTTCATTTTGATGTGCATTAGAATTACCTCATAAAAAAAAATATTTTACTTTGTAAAATGACTGTTTTCCCTCTCCATGTATACAGGTACACGTAAAATGTAAGCTACACTCTGGCAGGCCTACATGTTAGTGTATATAGGTGGACACTATACCCCTGAGACAGCCCAATACTATAGTTTTATAGTGAGAAAAGGTCAAGACAATATATTTATGAGCATCATCATAATTGACCACCAAGTTTGTATGATTACACCTCAAAATACATGCCATAAATCAGAGATAAGTCTGTTTTGGTCAGTGAGGAAAATAAGGAGTGCTAAGCTTGACCTGTCTTACTCAATTTGTATGCCTTCTCCATACAACTCATTGCATTTGAATCAATACTATAATAATCCCATGGTCTTTTTGGACTCTGGTCTCAACAACATTCCCGGCCCGGAGGTATGAATGGCAGCGCTGAAACCATGTAAATGCATTTAAACTGAAGTCAGACTATTTGGGTGGATTGGAGATCAATAGGGCCATCATGATGTAAAGTGAGAGACAAAATGAAAATAGACATATACTGTACACATATATGTACAACAACAAAATAGGAGAGGGGCCGATCAGAGGTAAATAGGGGAAGGATTTATCCAAGGAGAGGTTGAAATTTAAAAGTATGTGTGCAGATGTCCGAGAAATTTACAGAGGATTAAAATGGTAGGGTGAAGCAGATGAGGAGAGATGAGGAGGGGGTTGAAATAGGTCCATTGAGGGTGTGATAACTGGATCACCTCTTCTGCTCATGAAGACACACAATAGGCAATTTCCCTAATTGGATTGACAACAGCTATAGAAGGACAAATAGCACAATGCATACAGAGACGTACATAGGAAGAATAAGCGAGAGAAATAAACACGCACTTTGCTCCAGCACAATGCCTTCATGGGCACGACTCCATGGGGGTTTCTCCAGTCATCCCGCCACGCACTTGATCAACATTCTTTATTGACTCTTTTGTACAAATGTGATAGAAACTTGGTGTTTCAAGGACTAGCCATGAAAACATATTTGCAGGAATATAAAGAGAGAGGAGGAAAACAGGTTCATTGTCCACACAGCCATAATAATACAAGCCATGCTGTAGACAAAGTACACAGCTTGAATCATACCTCAAATCTCATTGTTATGGGTTTGGGAGAGCTATTAAACCTAGTGTGCCTACATCAAACAGAAGCATGTGCATTTGAATGCATGCCTACTGTGAAAAACAGATACTGCTCTTTTTTAAATATATTTACAGCCTGTTGTACATTGGATGTGAAGTAAAAATTAATTTCTACAATATTATCTTAACTTCAATGATAAGCTCTGCTTCAGGCAATGACAGAAATTAAGTGTTTTATCACAACTTGTAATTAATGATTAAAAAATTTAAATGCGCCAAAAGATTGATGAACCGCAAATAACAATGTATTTCGGCAGCCTACTTCAATTGTGAGCACCTTCGGGTAGCCAAACATGTTTTTTGCTCTGTAAGAAGTGGACTTATCACAGCAAATGTAATTCAGAGCAAACATGACATGTTGTTTTCTCTGTCCTGAACAGTGTAAATTTTGAGCCTATTCAGAAAAACCCATATACATGTAGGTGACTACGTGAGGTTCTTCGCAATGTCATGCATGGTGAGGTGAGAGGACTCCATTCAGACATGGGTTCTGCTTTAGAACAGAAAGACTGACCAAACGGACCACAACCGGATCAACGAGATTCATGGTGAGGGGAGGTAGTAAACCAGACTTGCTTGAGTACTCAACCAAATGGAACTACAGTAGAAACATGGTATAGAGAGATCCCTGATATATTTTTGGTCCCATCTCTTCATAACTTATTGAGTTTTTTTTAAAACACTGCTATAACAAGGTATTATTGATGGGCCCTAGTACCTCATTATACTGAGTTTCCACTGTACGAGTAAACTCCTCCTACATTGTAATTCATGGTAAAATTCCAATGCTCTGGAAATTTCCCCTATCCAACTGGGTGCCTCCTCACAGGATCCAAAAAGTAGGATGAAGGCATAAAAAATAACTGTGTTGATATTTCTAGAGCACTGCATTTGTGAATGAAATTAAATTGCCTTCATATTTGCTGGCTCCATGTGTCAATCTCGTAACTTTTGGAAGTAATGCAAGGGGGCAGATGTAGACGCTGTTAAAGTTTTGCTTTTTGATTGAATAATAATAATAATAATAATAATAATAATCAAAACTTATATAGCCCTTTAATTCCAAAAAAGGTTCAAAGCGCTTTAAATACAATATAAACATAACAAATACGTGTTTTGAACGTGTTGGAGTTTGGTTAGATGTGAGCTTGGTAAATTTATTAAAACACTATTACAGCCTTACTAAATATAACTAAACATGATTTGTAAACCAAATTATAGTTTTTATTGAAGTCTTGATTCCATATTTCCCAACAAGTTGATAGATATTGCAAAAGAAGTTCTTCAATAAAGTATACCAACATATGGAATACAAAAAAAGAATAAAATCTAGGATAACCCTTTGTTCCTGAGTTCCATCAGCTATAAAGTCAAACACTGGAATAGCCAGGAATTCTAATAAGCTTTGTAGGTAATCTCTGAATCCAATTGTAGGTGTAGGAGATAATCTACTTGGATGGGTTGGTCTTGCTTTATGGTCTAACAATAGGGGAACTTTTCTTATTCTTCAGGTAGCTTTGTGTAAGGTGCCATATGCACAAACAATACATTAGCTCAGTTCATATGGGAGGCTTTCTCACACTGTCAGTGTCACATGAATTCTGGCATCGGACATGCACTTTCATTATCACATTAAATTACATGTGGGCAAAACTGTATATTCATCAAGTCTTTTTCAAGCTAATACGTATCAAGACAAGTACTCCTGATGAAGTTCAAGTGATTAGAAGTGATCTTATGTTGATTACAATGTACAAGACATTCATCAAGTGGTTAAGAACTTGTCTGACAAAGCCCATCCGCAGATCTTTACCTGTAGTTGTTCACTAATCTATCATTCATTTCCCTTTAGAAATCATGTATGTTACTCATTAATAGTGTTGAGAATTGTTTTCTACATAAGAGCAATAGGCGGGTTTAATTACTTATTCAAATTTATCTAATTTTCTTGCTACTGAACGTAGTTACGTGATATTCCTTAAACCGTTTGATAACAATAAGACTATAATAATTGGAATCCAGTTTGCATACATTACTTGTTGCTATGTCGGGCAAGCCTCAGGCAAGCTTTAGGGTTGTCAAGAACAACCTTTGTGTTAAAGGTATGCATAAAATTTGCATCTAAATAGTAAACCCGCCTATTCTGTAAATATTCATTTTTCTTTCATCACCAAAACCAGCTTTTAAGTTGGGCTTTCCACAGTCGAATGCTAGAGTTTCATGTATGTACATGTATTGTCCTTTTTCACATCCCTACTCTCCCTACAAATATAAAAAATTGAAAATACAAACCCAATCAATTCTGTTTGATAATGGAACCCTTCATACAGTTAGGAATACTATTTTATTCTAAAATCCTTCCTTTTCCTCTCCCTTACATTTAATGGCATCTCTTATTTACATGGAGGCAGTTATCTTAATTTGGCGCCAGTCAGATACGAATGTCATAAAAGTTAAAGAAATGTTTGTCTGTCTGAAAAACACACTTGATATCTGTTTACATTTGTTTATTGCTGGACAAAAGCAGCATATACATGTACATGTTCATGTATATGAATGCACAATGCTTATGATTTTTGTTGTGAAAAGTTTGCTACATTTCCAGTATGAATAAAAATTTAAATTTTGAAGCAAAATTAGTAGTATGTTATAATGTTGGATCACTCAGATTGACCAAAAATATTGAGAAAGTTTGGTAAAAAACACCCATATAACACTTTAAATTAAGGAGCACAGACACATACGGTGCTCTCAAGAGTATGTAAAATATGATCACTCACAAGAGCACATTTGATAAAATCTTGACATTCTTAATTTCACTTATCAGCTACTACAATACCCCCAATTTTCCAGAAAGAGCCGTTGCTTCACCCTATACACGAAACATATTCAGTTTTTATGTCAGACACTGACATATAAAAAACATGGACCAAGTTTAAAATGACGGAAATTAAAATGATGAGACATGATTAGCAGCAGGTGACAAAATATAAGCGAGGCTTTGCTTTCGCTGAGGGTGATGGAAGGTAACCATCCTCAGCTAAGTCTAAGCCAGTATCCATCTTTATCTGAGTTCACCCACCGTGATGGAATGGTGACTCATTCGCCATTTTCTCAGATGAAAGTCTCAATTGTTGCCTGACAGAACAGGCTCCAGTGTTGCACTCTACAGTAAAAGCATTATGTAACTTATGTTTTTTAATTCTTAACTGCATCTAAATAGTTGATTGTGCATGTACACATAAACTAAACTGTCAAATTATGATGCTCTAAGATCAATTATTTGTGCTTCAAAAAGCTTAAGATATGAAATATTACCACCATAATCTACATGTAGTACTGGAATGTTTCAACATCCATCATGATGTAATTTGTTTAGATTTGCATTCTTTATAAATTGGTCTTTCATTTTCATTGAACTTCAACTACATGTAACTTGATGGAACATACATCTTAATTTGAGAATTTAAAAAAATTGCACAACAAACTGTCACACAATTCCTTGAAAAAATGGTTATTCTCCAGTACCAAACACACAAATGGTCTCTTAAAATATTTCAAAAACACCAACACAAAGTACCAATCAAATGATCTGGAAATCTCCATGAATTTCTTGTACAGCATATGTAAGTGTTCGCAAATACTACAGGTACAAAAGTCTGAAAGTCATGTCTAAATAAAGCTGTATCAACATGACATCCTTAAAGGTTTTTTTTTCACCCTATTCCGTAGGGGAAAACATAAGCAGAAATTTAAAAAAAAAATTTAAAAAAAAGTTCTTGATATCTACATTGTACTCCTAAAGATGCTTTAGGGTACAGTAGCTAATGATGCTAAAGATGGCACAAGTATGTATCCAGGAACAAAGAACAGACAGTGACTGATGTGATCACTATCAGCTACTTCATTGCATCAGTTGCCACGGTGTTGAACAGACTATGGCTCCAGTGCCATTGTAATCTCATTAAGAGGCCAAAATTTATACAAAATGTAGCATAAATTTTAGCATCTCAATGTATTGCACAAGTCTCATTATACTGTAACTATTATGGGGCCTGTAACATAAATGATGCAGTTAAACTTTTGATGAATGTTAATCGCAAATGTCTACCAAAGAAATCTGATTTATTGCAAAATTAATTTATCTATATATGTTACAGGCCCATGACCCTGCATCTTTCATTTTCAAAACGTCCATCGTCTTAATCAAAATTGTGAAAAATCAATAAAATTACACACATATGAACTGTATCATTATAATAATTATTATTATTGTTATTGTTGTTGTTGTAGTTCTTGTTATTATCATTATTACTATTATCATTATTTTGTTTTTTTTAGACAGGGTACCCCCCCCCCCCCTTCAGTGCAAGAACTTCTCTCCCAGGCGGCACTGATAAAGAAGTCTATCGAAGCCAACATTTCGAAAAGAAGTATAAGATTTTAAAAGAATACAAAAATGTCTTACCTGAGACCTCAACTGTAAACTGAATAGTCTGCGGAATATCTGACCCTCTGAGAGTAGGATTGAGTCTGATGCCACCAGTGGTAGTATTCAACAACAGATGTCGATTGTTGTTGCCACTTGTTATCTCATAGACTAATGTATCTGACACGTCTGGGTCTGAAGCAGGTACCTGTCCAATGTCAGCCTCATGAAAGTATCCTTCATAATTGTTGAAGTAGATCTCAAAGTTCCCTAGGATTGGTGCATTGTCATTTTCATCCAGAACCTGGATATAGACAGTAGCCTCTGCAAAGTAAGGAACGTTTGTTGCATGGACAATGATTTCATACTTATTCCTGGCCTCGTAATCAAACTCTTCCATAGAGATGATGAGTCCAGTATCTGGATTGATTTCAAAGTAGTCCTGATCTCCCCTGACGATGGTATATTGAACATGAGCATTGAACCCAGAATCAGGATCAGATGCGACAAGTTTCATGACCTGCTCACCAGGTTCGCGGTTCTCCATGATAGTAACAAAGTATTCCCGCTCAGAGAACGATGGTGGATTGTCATTCACGTCCGTGATCTCTACTGTTATTACAGCAGAGGTAGACATTGATGGTACCCCTTGGTCATATGCGATGGCTACCAGGTTATACTCAGGTTGGGAC
This sequence comes from Temnopleurus reevesii, assembly GCA_036244855.1. NCBI lineage: Eukaryota > Metazoa > Echinodermata > Echinoidea > Temnopleuroida > Temnopleuridae > Temnopleurus > Temnopleurus reevesii. The sequence goes on from BQKZ01000829.1 coordinate 103,104, forward strand.
TCCCGGTCAAGCATAGAGGCGACTCGTATCACACCTGATGTCTGGTCAATAGTGAATCGTCCACCACCACTGTTACCATCATCAAATGTGTATCGGACTTCACTGTTTGATCCTGGAATGCATGGAAAATGAAATGAAAAATAAGAAGTAAAATAAATGTCACAATTCTTGGGATCTAGTAGCATTACAGATCAAGACATACATAATTAAAGTTATATATTCAAACAGTGTGACATAATACAGTCTATACTAGTAAATCAATGAATAGGAAACTTGCCAAAGAATGCAATTCAAAGGAAACCTTAAAAATTAAGTAAATATTTAGAATATTCACATTAAAAGAAACATAACTTGGACACTATTCTGAAGTTCCTTTGGATAACTTTGCAAACTTTACTTTTTCAGTCTCTTTCTAATCAGAAAATTAATTATTACAAAACATTTTCTTGCTGAATGGCAATATTTGGGGGAAAATGGCCTTACATTTCACAATTAACAAAGAGCCTTACCAACAAAGCTATAGTCATCCATATTGTTCTTAGGACATTTTTACATTTCAATTTTAATTCATATACTGCAGCTCACACATGAAAATAATATGTAACATAGGGATAACAGTTGTCTCGTAAACATCTCAAATTATAAAGAATACTTTATATTCTAATCTTTATACTTTATACTTTGAACTTCTGCTCAAATCCCACTGCTGCCACCCTTCAAAAATTTGAAAAATGATACTCTCTTTGAAGAAAACTGCTTTGCTAACATGTACTGTACAGCTACAACTATACTGTACTAATTGTTCTTTACACACATGTTTACCATACAAAATACAGCAATTAAGCTTTGCACCCTGCTCAATTGAAATGATTAACCATTCTAACACTTGTCTAAAAAGCATACACTAACATACTGCCTGAACACACATTGTAATGACCCCTCCATAAAGTACTGATATACACATACTCAAGGTAAACTAATTTGCAAACATAGTGCATGAATCAATGGAAGTCTAGCCCACTCAATGTCCATTGACTCATCTTTATTATGAGCTCAGTTACACGAACATCATGGCACTCAATGGATGGCTGCTTTTAAAAAGATTCTAATTTGAATATGAATAGATGCAGCTTTTGTAAATCGGGGTTGGGAGATCCACTTCGGTTTAGCTAATCAATGACAATTATTATTCTTGATCCGCCCTTAGCTTGGGGAAAGTTAGGTAATACACCAAATGTATTACACATGTAACCAAACTCATCCGTGATTAAAAATTGAATTTGTCATCTGATTTATTTGAAACTTCTTGGAACATACATGTACTTGCATGTACATGTAGTGATCAAAGAATTACACATTCTGACATCACAAGTCTAAAGAATTGTTAAATTGTAAAGTGCTATGGTAGAGGTCCACATGTACTCTTTGTTTTAGTGCTATAGAAATAATATATTCTATTAAGGATTGTACATGAACACATGTACATCACCCATTCCATGAAAATGTAGGTGTAAAGTCACCTTAAAAAATTGTAAGAAGTTATTTAATATAAAACAATCATCTGTTTATACAATCTTCATTTACGATCACAAACAATATACAATGTTATTTACATTTGTTCATCAACCAATACTTTGTCAGTTACATTTTTTTTAATTGGCTCAAATGACTACTTTGGAGATTCAAACTTTATTTTACAGATGAGTCAGTTCAGAATGAGTCTTGCATGGAATAATCAAAATGATGACATGGTATAGTCTTCCTTAGGCCTATGTGATGAGCTGATCAGCATATTTATACTCCTATCCGCTTGTCCATGTCCTCTTGATTTGACCTGCATAACAGTCTACATCATTCCTTCTGCCATCTCAAGGGTCATCTTACTCGTTTATGCTGCATACGGTTTCTATGGTAACTTCATACTCTCCAGAGGTATAATACACTTCAGACCAGAATAATGCATACATATGGGACATGTACATTGTATTGTCACAAAGGTGATTTGGGAATATTAGAATAAGACTGCATTCTTTGTTTTCAAGATGAAGTATATGAAAAATATGCATTAAATTTGATAATTTGTGAATGTAATGAACAAACACACTTATAGGAAACCAAGGATTATTTCTTAAATTTGAAAACTGTGAGTTTTTAATGAATCTAACATGGTCATTCCTCAGAGTTGAGGACCTTCTAAGAGAACTTGACAACAAAAGTATGCACATCTGTGTTTCTTGCTAGGCAGATTGGAATGTCTTACACTCAGCAAATAAAGAATATCCACTCACATTCAATTCTCTGTATTATTAGAGAGGGGTATACCAGAGTATTGTAATCATGGACATCGACTTTTGTATCGTCTCGCATCTACTGGCTAAAGTCCACAACAAAATGTAGGTTTTTCTATCACCCCTCCTCAGCAATGGACACTTCAACACTAGGTATATAGACTAAGCAACCATACAGACCAATGGCTGTGGGTCAACACTTCTACTTGCCCTTTGTCCCAAGCCAAAATCGCATTTGAATGACTGATACCATTTGTACACATTCACTAACTGCCATATTGTGGAGCGTATTCACCAACTTTGTCAATCTATCTCATTCGTTGATTAATTTAATGCGACATGTATTCTAAAACAAAACTTATGAAAAGAAATATTAGATCATGTCTCAGTAGATTTTTATACAAAATGCGCTGTGAGAAGATTTATCTATGGACAGCATTTCCATACCTGACAATGATAAAAATCTCTTATTCTTGGGTTTAAAAACACATTCTTTTGTTGTTTTCTATCACAAAGATCTAACTAGATAAGATAAAATATTACTGATTGACAAGTATGCAGCTCTCTAATTATACTTTAATGTGAAAATGTGAGGTGTCATTTCTGGTTAATTTATAATGAATCACATTGGATTCTTTCAAGAATATGTAAATGTAATACACAGTAAAAGATTTCAATATTACTCTAATTGTAGAAACTCTTATTAATTGTAATGGGAAAATAAACACTTTATAACCAATGTAAATAAATGACAATTCAAAGTCTTCTGTTCAGTTGGAAAAAATTGCAACAATTTTGCATTTTTAGCTGTTGACCTGCATGAGAAAAGTTGTTCAATTATTGTAGAACTTTAAATGATGTAAAATATAAATCTGAGTCAAGTATGGAAATAATAATTAATCTTTACATGGCAATTTAAATTTATCATTATTTATATTATTTGAAATACATTGAATTTCTCCAACGCAGCAAGATTAATGTAGCCTAAACCATTCGTTATATTTGAAGCATTATCTACTATTATCAATAAGAAATTCCTTTCAAAATGAACTTCAAAAAAAAAACACTAGTTACTAAATAAATTTAGGGATCGCTTCTTAATTGTTTCACTTCAATATGGGCTCACTTTTCATGAAGTTGAGCAAGAAACATCATGCATTAACTTAAATTGTTAATGTGTGAAAATTATTACAGTGTGTAAGAAAATTACATTTAGGGTATTTCCAAACAACTATCGAACCTTGCAAAAATATCTCGATACTGTACCACATTGAATAGTGATCTGTAACTTTCTATTGATCAGTCGTACAATTTAATTGGTAGTTCATGATTTACATAAAACTTCAATGAATATGTTATCAAGACAAACATTTCTACCCACCTTGGTCAGCATCTGAGGCAGAGATTGTGATAACACTGGAGTAGGCAAGTGAATTCTCCTGGATCTCAGCAGTATAACTTAACTCCTCAAACACTGGGGCATTATCATTTACATCCTGAACATTCACTTGAACAAATGCTCTAGATTGTTGTGGGTTTAATCCATGATCACTAGCAGTAACATAGAGGGTGTAGGATGAAACATCTTCCCGGTCCAAGAGCCTTGTAGTGCGGATATCACCACTTTCTTCATTAATCACAAATTCTTCAATTGGATCCATGCTATAACTAACTTCAGCATTAGCACCAGCATCATTGTCGGTCGCAGAAACTGTTACGATAACTTCCCCGATATCTGCACCTTCGCTGACATAGACGTTGTAAGGTGAGTTCTGAAACACTGGTGCAAAGTCATTTACATCAGTTACATTAACATAGACAGTACAGGTGCTGTCGTACTGTCTGTCTGATGCTGTAACAGTCAAAGAGTAGAAGTTCTTACTGTTGTAGCTCAATTGAGATGTAACAGTAATTGTTCCCTCATTATTCTGGGTTAGAATGTTGAATGGGATACGGCCAGTGGGGTCCAGCGCGTCTTCAATCCTATACGATATAATATTCTGTTCATCAGGATCTGTTGCTGTTACCGTTATGACTTCATAACCGTGGTATGCATTCTCGGCAACAGAAGCATAGTAGACATCTTGAGGAAACAAGGGAGGGTTGTCATTTACATCGGTCACAGTGATGGTAACCATAGCAGTGGATGTTTCGGGAACTTCCCCATGGTCCATAGCAATCACATCAAACTCCCAAGTGTGACCAGTCTCCCTGTCAAGACTCAAACTATTTGTGATAGCCCCAGATGTAGGATTGATCTCAAAAGGGAAGTTGTTGGGAGGGTTTGGAATGGAAAATGTAATTCTGGCATTTTCCCCTTCATCATCATCTCTAGCATTCACAGACAATATGGAGTATCCAACATCAACATCTTCCCGCACAATACCCTGGTAGAAATTCTGACTAAACTGAGGCTTGTTATCGTTCACATCTATCACAGTTACAGTGACAGTTGTTGTGTTTTCCCTTGGTGGATTTCCAGAATCTTGGGCACGGATGCTCAGTCTATAGCTCCTTGTGGTTTCAAAATCTAATCCATTTTGAAGTGAGAGAAAGCCATTCAACGAGTCAATCCTGAATCGATTTTCGAAGTTACCATGGGTCATACTGAAGTGGACGTCTGCATTAGAGCCTTCGTCCGCATCGGTAGCCATGATGTGTAGGATTTGGCTGTCAGGATCACCAGGACTCACGTCCTCTCTGACCGACACCTCATAACTCAACTGAGAGAAGTGTGGCGAGTTGTCATTCAAATCAAGAACTGTTAGCAAGACCTCCGCAGTTGAGTTCTTTCTATCCGGTACAGTCCCTTTATCTTGTGCCATCACTTGGATGCTGTACCTCTCCATCTGCTCTCTATCTAGCCGCACCAACGTCTTAATCTCTCCAGTTGTAGGATTAATTGTGAAGACATCATTTGGAGCCTCACTGTTGACAATGCTATAGATGATTTCAGAGTTAAGACCAATATCATTGTCCGAAGCACGAACTCTGGCAATCAAAGTTCCTGGATTTTGACCTTCATTGGAGGTCTCTACATAGCTTGGTTGCTCAAATATAGGAGTGTGGTCATTCCGATCCTCTACATTGACTGTGAAATATACTTGGGTTGACTTAGGAGGACTACCATGATCAGTTGCTGTCAGACGGAATGAATGAGATGGAATTTGCTCTCGATCAAGAGATGTGGTGGTTGTAATGGTCCCAGTGTTTTCTTCAATGGAAAACATATTTTGGCTACGAGCATCTCCAATGGCTACTAAGCTGTACCTGAGCCTTCCATTGTCACCATCATCATTGTCTGTTGCAGTGATTGTAGCCACAACATATCCTGCTGGCTCATTCTCTGGCACTTGACGGGTGTAAATAGGATTGCTAAATGACGGATACGTATTCCTCAATTGTCTTCTAAAACGCTTCAGCACCACTTCGTCATTTCCTGATGTAGCTTCAGAGAAATCTACTTTCAAACGGTTGGTGTCAGATGCACGCATCTCAATGAAAATAGGTACCACCTCCTCTTCAACATTGTCTGACAAATAAGACTGAGGCTTTGCCAAACAAGATGATGGAATTTCTAGCAATCCACTAATGCGTTCCGACTGATGCTCAAAAATGCAGACCACATCACTTTCTGTGCGTAGTTTACCTGACATGGCATCGATCGTAAGATAATGATCTTTGCCACTATCTAAGCGATATGAAATTGGACAGTCTACCAGTGATTCTGGAAGAAAGTCTTTGAGGTTTAACAAAATATCTCCAGGAAACCAGCAAGTTCCTTCGAGAAATTCCATCATTATCTGTTGAGGCCGAGTCGCTGATAAAGGTGTGTGTTCTATCTGCCCAGAATCAAATTTCATTTTCTTTGCTTTCTTTGGATGGCAACCAATCCCATGAACTGAAATTGCTATAGGTATCATCACATAGGACCCCATGTTTCCGGAGGTTGTACCTGTAGTTCTTCGAGTTTGCACATACACAAAGAATGGATTTTCATGGAGCAAATAGCAGTCCATCATTTTTAACAAGATTAATTCTCCTGTGCCTGAGTCAATCCCAATATTTTCTTTAACATCTTCCCCTGTCAATGTTGGCTCAAATTCATAAGTCCATCCATCTCCAAGCGATGCGTTAAACACTGAATATCCCTTCTCTTCGTAATTTGATAGATGGACATCAAAAGAACCAAGAGCCGCTCCGTGAAACACGGCGGCAGCTAGCCACCAGATACGGAGGAGGTAGGCCATGGCGGCGGGTAACTCCATTTCAAACTTCCCGTCCGCTCTCCGAGCTCCGGAGCTCCAACGGAAACTCTGCTTCTGTCTTAATTGGTCCTTAAACAATTTTATTCTCAGCAAACAAGTACGTCCAAGTCTTGAATCATATTCCAATTATAATATTATATTCACTAATTTATTATCCATTCGGCGAGAATGAAGGCCAGGTATCCATTGTTGTTTCTTTATCCGCAAACTTGATAACCCATGATAGTCCCGACTGCTCTTGTTTCGGCGTCGCTGGAGTTTTATCACAACGATGATGGGTTAAAGAGAAATGGGTTCACACGAGATGGCGTTGTAGCTAATTGGAATCTGCGACAGGTGCATACATGCTTCGAAGCTCGAACTTTATACGCGTTCTCTCTCCGATTCCTAATTAAAGTTATATATTTTCTCAGGTAAATCACATTCTTTTAGAAAAAGTATTACTTCAAAATGGATAGGTTCCCCATTAAAATTTATTTGACTTTATGATTCAATTCTCTTGGTAGCTTGTGTGTGAATCGAATTGTTTGAACAAGTTACGTATGTATTAGTATTTCACCAACGAATGAACAGTACAATTTATGAAATATTACATTCAAATATCATTTCAATCATCACGTAGTATAACATCTAGCTATATTAAATCGGAGCAGTAAGAACATAAAATACGAAACATGTATAACTTTTAAAGGTATGACATTTCTTTTTCTGTACTTTTCTATTCCTTCATTTTTCTTTATCTCTTATATCTCCTACTTTTTCATTAACTATTTTTGTTTATTTAATTTTCTTTTTTTTGGGGGGGGGGGGGGGGGGGG
>BQKZ01000829.1:116680-130391 GCA_036244855.1 Temnopleurus reevesii
AGCTAAGACTGAAGGCTTGAGAGGGCTCTACAGGGGAACTGTTCCTACTGTACAGAGGGCTATGATTCTTACTGCTGCTCAGGTAAGGATACAAGAGCTCTCTGACATAGCTAAGACTGAAGGCTTGAGAGGGCTCTACAGGGGAACTGTTCCTACTGTACAGAGGGCTATGATTCTTACTGCTGCTCAGGTAAAGAATAAACTCATATATTTTAAGGGGAAGTCCAGGTAATGATTTCATCAAAATATCATACAGAGCAAAAATCTAGCTTTCAGAAATTGTCTTACTGCACTCTGTTGACCCTAAGTAATCACTGAAAACAATAGTTTAGGAAAAGTTCTTGTACAAATCAATTTCACCCGTAAACCTATTCCCACCCTGTTCTTACCCTTTCTTATGATGTGAGAATTACTGATCCGAAGGATGGCACAGTGAACTCACCTAGATGCATTGCATGATTTTTCTCTTTTTGCTGGTATGAAAATGTCTCGGATGATGCACATTTATGTAGGATGGACAGAAATAAAGCTTACTGTTTCCCACCATGTCCCACCATGTCCCACCAAAGCTGCAAACACATGCATTTTTTGTGGGACACTTTTAACCCCATTTCTGTCCATACTGTACTTCGCTATAAAAAGAACTGGTGTCACTTGTACAAATAGAATCCTTGACACATCAGCATCTTCAAGCAGATTGCACATACACAGTGGAACTTGAATCACAGGCCAATACTATAATTGGCCTTGGTTACTGTGAGAGCTGTTTATAGTGAACATTTTCATCATGTCATTGGGGTTTAAAAGTAAAAAAAAAAAAAAAAAAAAAAAGGATAAACCTGTAGTGATGAGGAATCATAAAGATGACTGTCTTATGAAAAATAGAACATTCGCTTAATTTCCATTCAGTGTCCTCCCCCCTATGCGGTTACATGCACAAAAAAAAAAAAAAAAAAAAAAAAAAAAAAAGGACACCTATGGGTGAAAATGGAATGGGAATCTTTGATTTTGAAACAGTGTAGTATGATTTTAGAAAAATTGCCTGGAATTCCCCTTTAGATTGATAGTAATTAGTACGAGCAAATGGTACATATCCATACCATTTCTTGCTTATACAGGGTGCAATAACAGGTCTTGCTAGTATTCAAGATATTTGTATTGAATGATGAGAGTCTTCCGTTACAAAGTAAAAAGAAAAAAAAGCCTTAGCTTTCAATCTTAATCATAAGTGAAATAACCAGATTGAGATTGTGCAAGGATTGAAACCTCATACTCTTTTTTTACTTCTTTTTACTTCACAAGCTTTTCCACTATCAGATGAGCATAGTCAGTAGTTAGATTAATTACAAAATGTGTACTAAACGATTCTGAAATGACAGTAATATGAATGAAATTTTATGTGTTATGCATTTGGAGTAAGCTTTAATTTGAAGGCAAGTATGGGGGACAAGTATGTGAAGTAGTGCTATGACCTCAAGATGCTGTCTGCAACCTTTAGCAAAGTTTGTACCTGTCTGTCATCCAGTCGTGCACTTCAGCTTCACAGCTAACTTATACAATATTTCCCTCTACACTAAGGTTCCAACATACGACCACACCAAACACACCATACTAAATCTAGGCTTGATGGAGGAGGGTTTGAAACTACACATCTTCTCATCGATGGTGGCAGGCTTTGTAGCAGCGCTAGCAACGTCACCAGTTGAAGTCATTAAAACAAGGGTCATGAATCAGAAAATCAAAGGTGAGTTCGATTTTTTCAATGCTTTGTAATGCTGATTGGACAATAGTTGGATAAACGTTAGATTTTCAGCACGAACTACTGTTATGATGTATTGCGGTGAATGTTAGAATGGACAATATCTTCACACATTGGTTCATTAATATACTGCAATGAATGCAAATATATGCACAAATACCCATGTATGCATATGGTTGATTTTTTCTTGATTCATATGAAGGAAGGAATTGACAGCATTAAAGTTTAATCAATACTATTTCAAATTATGCTTAATGCATTTACTGCTTTATCATATACTTGTTTTTATCAGGGAAAACTTGTTCTCATGCCAGTCAGGATAAAAGGAGATGAAAAAAAAAGAAGAAGGAAAATGCAGAAGTCAAATAAAATTGTAGCAAATAATCTTTGTTTTAGATAATCGCATCTTGTATTTCTAAACATTGTAAAATGATTAATCAGTTTTGACCTAAGTACACTCTTTCTGATTTATTTTTCACAGATCTTCCCAAGGAAAAGCGTGCATACAAGGGTTCTCTAGACTGTTTTATAAAGACGATCAAGTCAGAAGGTGTTTATGGTCTCTACAAAGGATTCTTTCCAAATTGGCTGAGGATAGGACCACATACCATCATTAGTTTCATCTTATTTGAACAACTCAGGAAGTTAGCTGGTATAGATCCTATTTAACACTGGGTTTGATTTAGGAGTAGGTAAAACATATTATATTGGAAATTTAATGTGGAAAAAGTGTGCTCCAAATGAATGATAAACACTTTAACATTTTCATGATATATTTAAATTGTTTATTTCTGTATACCATAATCTTCATGAAGTTTACAAGTTCAAATAGCAAAAAGTAACAAAATGATGAAAAGATATATACTAATATTTATTAGATAGCTAAGTACAACTTGTCATTAAATGGAGAAAGAATGCACTCTTTTTTTTATCCATGTACCTGTATTTTTGCCGTGTGTCCACTACAGCAATTCAAGAACAGGTAGTTTTTATCGATTATACAGGGAATTTTTGCCACCCTCGATGGGCAATACCAAATAATATCTCATGGTACCTTCAATATCGATCTATTGCCTTTTAGGGGAGTGAGTTTTGGTTTCAGGAACCTATGTAGTACAACGGCTATGTTATTTTTTTAGTAGACTATTAACAATGCAATAGATATATAAAATGTATATTTTGTTATAAAGATTTTACAAAGTAATGTAATAATATTGATGATTGCCATATTTTAATGAAATTACAAAGCATAATGTTAGTGTACATTCATGTATTTTTTATAGTGAATGTCAATCATGTTTACTACTGTTTATAAACATAATTTTATCAATACCATTTTCTTCTAATAAATTGAAAATTTGATATCAAATGGACATTAATCATGAATATTCACAATTATAAAATGTTGATATCTGTTTATAAAAAAAATGAGTATATCAGAATAATGTAATATTATTCTTTATGAACTGTCATACAAACAGTCGGCAGGAATCCCCTATTAAGCAACAAGAGTACATGAATTATTCAACCACATATTGATTCTTTAGCAGTTGTTATGTGATTGTCATTCTGACTGTTTCATACATTGTTCTTCGGCTTGTAAAACCACTGATCTTATAATCTATCGATTGGATAGATAACAATATATTATTTACCAAACATTGAGCCATTTGAACAACCATGTACATGTAACTGAATTACAGAGAAAGTCGCATACAATAGACAATTTAAAGAATATAAACAAATTTGCAAATAAGCACACAGGTCCGTGTAACTGTTTAGTGTTGCGATTAGCAGGTATTATCTCCATGTTAACATGAAGTACCTGAATAATGCTATACTCCGGATCCCACTGCCACCAAGATCTAGATTTTATTCACATTTGGTATAAGATATAGCTATTTATCTGTATGAAGTATCATGTTTTAGAATGTGACAAGTATTTCTTACATAAAACATTGTCTGACTGGGTTCCCATTAACAATTTACATTCCACGTTTTGCCCCCCCCCCCCCCAATATATTGCGTAAGGTTTATCATTTGATGACTGAAATTCTGTGTTAAAATGAAAGTAAGGAAAAAGATTCAGCTTCCCTTTGAGAAGTTTATTTCATTTGCCTGGGTCAGATAAGCCATCTCTGCTAGGATGCTTCATAACAAATGTAGATGAAAGTTTCCCACAAATTGCAGTCATTAATGATAAATAAGTTTGCATCTTTCTTTTAAATTGCCCCCCAAAATAGTTGTTTAGTTACAATTACTATGCTATTCCATTTGCGATCACTGTAATATTGCAAACTGCCTTTTTTTTTTATTAATACATGGTGATCTGGTATTCCTTATTGAAATGTTTACTTGACATTCATGAAGCTGTTAATGCTTCCGTATTACAGGGTCCAACAATTTATACCTCACCTGTTCAATGCAGTTTTCATTAAAAAAATTTCTGAGCTAAGAGCATTTGTATTGAATTTTACATTTTATATGTTTTGTTTTCTTTTTATCTGAAACATTTTACTCCTGTAAATATATGGATATTATGAAATTAACCATTTTAAAGCAAATTTTAGTTTCTGTAAATGTTTATATTGTATTCAGATTTTATTTTATGTATGATAATGTAATATGGCTAATGATATTATTGCACTAATTCAGAGATGCAATGTAGATAGGGTGCATGTATTTGATAAGATACAAAGAAGCTTTTTAATGTACTCAATTTATGAGACTGTTTAAAGACTTTTTTTTTTTTTTTTTTTTAAAGTTTTTATTAATCAAATAAATTGTGAACAACATCAAAGTAACAATAATCATAGAACAATCATTTCAATAATCACTAATATAGTATAAAACAAAACAATAACAAACGTGAAAATACAACATTGAAAATGGTGGATAGTCCTACAATGATTCCATCATGTATACTGTTTAAAGACTTGGTCTGCGCCAGAAAAATCTTGCTTTGATTAAAAGCAGAAAAATCAGAACAACAGATAAAAAGAAAGTTTGAAATAAATCCGATAAGAAATAAGAAAGTTATGAATATATCAATGATAATATTGATTGGTGGTTTTCATAGATACCATACAGCAATCTTCATAACACATGGCTTTCGGTCACGTGTGATGCACTTCTTGTCAGTAAGCCTATTGTAACTTATTGTTTTAAGAATGCGTTTTGATCCATGAATGATATTTTTAAAAATCTTCTAAAGATTAAATTAATACAGTAAATGTATCTGTACCCCTGTATATATCGACGAAGAAAATGCTCTTATTGCGTTAAACGTTGAAAAGGGGGGGGGGGGTCTTTTAAACAATAAGAAGTTTCTTGAATTACGTCATATCACATATCACGTGACACAAGATTGCCAATTTGCAAGGCAAACAACTGTTGGGTTATAACATTGAAATATCCCTAACTTTCTTATTTATTGTCCGATTTGCTTCAAATCTTTTTGTCTGATTTTTCTGCTTTTAATCAAAGCAAGATTTTTCTGGTGCCGACAGAGTCTTTGAAGAATGGTACTGGTACAGTAGTTAATTTCAATCATGTTTATCAACATATACAATTTTGTAATCTTTATATTGACAAAAACAATAATGTATGAGCTATGTTGAAAGTTTTTTATATTGATAGGATATTTGCATTTAAAAGTATAAACAATTACCAAAAGTTGCTGAATATTCTATGAGGCTGTTTTATTGGTTTTAAACCAAGCATGAAATATCTGATCTAACTCTACCTCATCATAGTTTTGTAATTGTTATCATTGTATGTGTAAATAATTGGATATTAATGTTGACAATACATATACATGTATGTTGCTGAAATATTTGTGTCTTGTAATACTTCATGACTTTATATGAACCACTTGTGCGATATGAAGAGGATGTATTCACTTTATTTATACATTACAAATTATGACTGTTGTGTCAACAAAAGTTCAAGGATAAGTTAGTCTCCATTTCAGACAATTTAGAACAAACAATAACATTTGAAATGAAAACAAAATTTATTTCAAGTTTCTTTTCAGACGCTTTGTGTAAAGGAATTTGAGAAAGGTAATCACTGTTATCATTATCAGAACTGTTTGTTGTTTCATGGAAATCATTTCATAAAATGTTTGCCTGCACAGAATTTCTAGAAAAGTGGTCAGTCTAAAGTGATAGTAAGACCCATGAAAAGATATGAAGTTTGATAAACTTGTTATCATTCTACCTCTTTATTGTTTCATAACATACTGTAATGTACCTTACCAGGCTGTATTTGGATTGTGAATTAACGGGTAATCATTCCAGATGTAAACTGTTATCTGAATCATGAGCACAAACTATGTTAACATACAGGGTACTTTTTGAGAATTTCTTTTCTATTTTATAGAGTTTACACAAATGAAACTTGATTCCATCTGCTGTTTTGAAAAAGGTGTTTGAAAAAATGTTTGTACAAATGTATTCTAAATATATTTCATGTAAACATGTATACATGTATCTTAGCAATATTTCATATACAGTATGGACAGAAATAAATTTACCATTGTCCCACCAAGTCCCACGAAAATGCATGTGTTTTGCATAGGCTTTGGCGGGACATGGTGGGAAACTGTAAACTTTATTTCTGTCCATACTGTACATGTGAGAAATAAGTGACAGAATGATTCCATGCAATGCCCCATGTGATGCATTGCCTTATACCATTTATTTCTTTCAAAAACAGATATTTTTATAAGATGTCCTTTGATAATTCGACATCATGAAGAAAATAATTGTCATTTGTTATATCACTGTTTAGTTAATTTGGCAGAGATTTTTTTTTTTTTGGGGGGGGGGGGTGTAATAAGATGAAAGAACAAATTGTATGGAATAATTTTAGTAATAAGTCAGAATGAAATATATTAAACATGACTGTCAATGATGAAACTGGCATGTAAATGTTGTTATTTATGAATGTCAAAAATTTGTTTAGTAAAGTTGAATGATGACGATTTTTAGACCAGCAATCAAAGAGGAAATAAGATTAATAGGGCTTTTAATATTAAATTATTGCGCTATTAGTGAGTGAAGAAAAATGACATAAACAAAACATGAAAATTTGAGAAAATTCTGATCTACTTTTTTGTCAGAAAGTTATGAATTTTCAGAGCTTCACCACTGTCCTGTGATGGGGATCATTGAGTTGGCAACTTTATCAGAATCTGTGACATTGAACAACACTGTTTTCATTCTGTACAGAAAGATTCAACATTTTATTTTTCTTCAAAAAAATTAACAAAAATGTTGTTTTTTCTTTTGAATATAGCACGTTTCTATTTATTCTGAAAGTATTTGGGAAAGAATCGTATTGAATCCTTACTCTAGAGTTTATCTTGTTTGAACATTTTATGATTGGGAGTTGCCTGCTTATACGTCGCATATTTTTACCAAAGAGGATCACCATGAGAAGGTATTACAGAGACTTTTAAAATGTATAGCTATTGAACAGATTATTAGATTTTGCTCAAACTTTTACAGATTGTTAATATGATTTTAGCTAATTCACCGACAACACAATAATTTGATAGATCCATCCTCCATTTAAAAAGTATGTGGCTGAAGAAAAAGGGTAATAGCCAATGGGGTAACATGTATGGTGATTTGCTATCTATTAGTATCAACAATGTTTGTATAAGACCTCTGTTTGATAGAGTGCTCAGATTATAAGGAACCAAAATAAAACATACCCAATTAGCAATGCTTGTTGAAAGGTTGACACAGTTTATTTCATACATGTATATATCACATGCTTGATATCATTAACTTTAATGAGAACTTAGAAAATAATAATAAAACAAAGGAGCAAATCAAAGGGTGCAGAATATGAATGCTAGCAGTGGCATGAAGTTTTATGGGCAAAGATAAAGAAATAAATTAGATAGACCCATTTTCTCACACCCCTATACACTTTTAGAATATACTCTTTTAGAATATTTGGGAAGCTATCATATTAAAAATCATACTATATTATCCAGAGCATTTAATTTCAATCCCAAATTAAATCCATTGGGTGCAAAAATAATTTTCCCATGCACATTGGGGTGAGGTGCTCACAACACATCTCTATTCGATAATCAATGATCACCAAGAATCAAGACCCTCCAATGAATGGCCCATATTCATCCAGGCACCGAATTCAATATAATGAGCTCGAGTGCAACAAGGTCACATCCTGATTGGGTCAATAGTCCATGCTGAAAAGCTCTCTTATTATCCCAGCATAGTGCTCTATAAGAAATATCGTCTATATACATTGCTGTGAGTGGGTTGTACTGGGTTATGGGCAGCTCCATGTTCTATTCTATGTATTGGATAGATAATGCAAGAATGGAGAGAAACAGGATTGAGGTTTGCTGCAGCAGGTACTTCATGCATGTGTGCATCTTGTTGTGAGTAGAAGTTTTCATTTCATGACACTGTATTTACAGTAGTGCTTAGTACACTTTGGCGTATGTGCATACAGTTCTGCAGGTTAAGATATTTTTTATTATATTTTCATTTTATCACCTTAAAGCCAAGATGAATTGGATCACCGTGTGATATCAATAGTTATGAGCATTGATAAGGCCTCACAGGCTGTCGGACTCATCAGTAGACAGTAGTGCCCATTTATACTGATGAATTATTCTGAATTGCACTGTAGCTCTATGGACCACCGATGAGAAGATGTACAAGTGAGTATTAAGCCTACATACGTTAGGGTTGTAAGTAAGTAATATGTTGGGAGAAAGATTACAGAGTGTATGCAGCCTATAGATGAATGATGCTATTTGCATTTTTTTCTTTAACTTTGAACAAGTATAGACTTATGTGTCTTTTATCATAGTGTGAAAATTTATTTGTATAACAAGTTTAGGCATGTTATAAAAAATAAGCTATTAGTATTTACAATCAAATACGGGAATAGAATGGCCAAATAGAGAGAGAGAGACACACACACACACAGATAGAGAGAGATATATTGTGTGTGAGAGAGAGAGAGGGAGAGAGAAAGAGAGAGCAAGAGAAGGAGAGAGAGCGAGAGATAGAGAGATGGAGAAAGAGAGGAAGAGATGTGTTTTGGACTTCAATCTAATGTGTTTTTTTTATTACACAGGACTGTTTATGTAGGATGATCAATATTTACCCTTCAAATTCCTTTTCATGACAATAAAATTTTGTTCAAAAGATCAATACTTATTGTAAGTATACCAGGACTTGGTTCATTGTGTCTTATCATGCTAGCCANCAAAGTATGTTTTCTTTCTCTTCACAGGTACCTACATAAGATCACACAAAGCATACTCTTCTCAACAGAGGTTGGATGTCAGAGGGAATAAAACTGCATTTTGTCTCATCAATGGGGGCAGGCTTCACAACTGCTTTTGCTACTTCTCCAGTTGATGTGATTAAAACACGAATCATGAACCAGAAAATCAAAGGTCAGAATTTATTATTGATCAGGGCCCAGAAGCATAAAGATTTCCAATGACTGATATTAATCATAAGTCTATGGGTAATCATGTACTAATGATTTGAATTAATTGCAATCTCTTTTATGTTAAAGGCCCAGCAGAATTGAAGTAGAATTGTTTTGAATATAGGCCTACATCTTTGCTGAAAAGTATTATGAATTTTAAAAGTAACGTGGAAATTTTCCCAGGTGCATGAATTTCGAAATGCAGTCAGAATCAATTTGATCAAATGTTGATTATATTCTTGATTATTTAAAGTCAATTAAACTTTCAATGTCTAAAGCAATTTATTAACGGAGAAATTTGGGTTTAGGAATATAGAATTTTAGAGTGTGCGCTGGGGAAAAGTGGTGAAGAGCATACTCATGTAAATAAGAGATGTGTATTATTGAATATGAATAAATCTTGCCTTGACCACTACTCCCAATGACGACTGAATGCAAAATTCTTTTTGCATGTTTACAGTCAAATGCATACGTACTCTTGTTTTACTGCAGGCATTCCTAAAGACCAGATCCTGTACCGAGGCTCCCTAGACTGTCTTATCAAGACATTGCGTAGTGAGGGTTTGTATGGTCTTTATAAAGGCTTCTTCTCCAACTGGTTGAGACTCGGACCTCATACATGTATATCACTGCTAATCTTTGAGCAGCTGAGACGTCTTGCTGGAATACAACCAATATGATCAACCTTGTCATGCTTGCTATCATATTATATGTAAATCTTTGCTTCCAATACAAGAAATTTACCTCAAAGTTTTCAATTAACCGCTGCAACACTCATCAGTAATGTTACACGTTTTGATCGTTCTAAATCGAATTCATTACCTGTATATCAGAATGGATGAAAAGTTTTACATTGTTGAATATGCTTATCTTGTAGCATTCAAAGTTGAAATGCTATTCTGTTTTAGCTCAATTATGACTTTCTTAATCATTGTGATATACAGACTTGGAAGGTATCTCTTTTATATATTGGGAGGATGCACATTTGCCAAAAGTTTTAGTCAATGTCCATATGAATTTTTTTTACTGCACAAAACTTAGGTTTGATGCTAATACATAGTCTATGTTACATATGTCGTTTACCTTTTTATGTACTGTCCATTTGATTCAGTGTAATTATTGAATTGAATTCAAGTAAATATGATATAAATTGAATGTAATATTAAAATTAAGTGATTTTATTTTAAGGGAAATTATTGCAAAATAGCAAACTTTCTCACTCTTCAGGAATTTCCTTCAAGAATTCTTTCTTTCATCTTTGCGAAGATGAAATAGAGTTGCTCAAATGATTACTTCACTGTTTTCATGAAATGATGGCTGCCAAACTATATTGATGCATGAAAATATTATGCTATTAAACTATCATCTAAATATGTTCTTCTTCTTTTAGAAGGTTACATGTATTATGTTATTCATTGCTGTATTTCTTTGCCATCTTGCAACAATGTCCTTTTGCCACCATCATCACGAAAACAAAATTAAGTGATTTCCCCTCAGATTAAATTTATTACTACATTTTATTAATAATTTTTAAATTTATTGAAACTATTGATAGATAACTTTTCTAAGTTTACATGATGTAATATGTATTATATTTTGATGATGATTTCCTGTATAATATTCCAATAAAACTGAATTGGAAAATGATTATCAAATGGTAATAAGAAAAAAAAAGGTTTAATTCTAGTTTAGGTGCCATCCACTTTGCAAAGTATCACTTTATTCAATTGCTGACTAAATTTATGATGATGATAATATTAATAGTAATAGCAATACACCTGAATTAATAATAGCCTGCAAATGATTTGTAAAAAGACCTCTCAGCTCTGGTTATGGCAGCATGAGTCTGAGAGATTATTTTATCTCTTAAACTTTTCATTTAGTTGAATGTCAAATGCATCTTAATTAGTCTTGATTGACAGGTTGTATATTGCACTCAGGAAATGCTTCTAAGAAATGAACACCTAAGTAATGTATAATACGGGACTGATGAAATCTACATGGACTTTACAGGGCATTCACCTGTATGATGCACTGATTTTGAACTTGATGCTCTATGAGTTATCATGCTCGGTATTCAAACATAGAATTACCTTGGCCTGTAGGAATTTTTGTTACCAAACCATATCAAATATATGTTAAAGCGCCTTGAGCACTCAGCAGAGTGGATACGTGCGCTATATAAATTGCATCTATTATTATTATTATTATTTACCTCTTCTTTGTTGGACTTTTCCTAATTCGACCAAATTTCTATGGTCCGAAAAGATTTTACTTATTCATAGTTGCCTATACATTAATAGATAAGAAATCTGACAAATTTTAAGATTCTGTTTGGGTTAATATGATCTTTAACAACTTTCCAAACAAATACTGAATGTTCAGTGTATGTTTGAGTGGTTGTGAAAGACAAAAATCACAAACCAGCTTGAACCAAAGTTTTCCTGAACACTAGTAAGATGCCATAATGCTAGACCACCAAGAAGCTTAAAGGCCAACTACGAATTTGATTCACATAACAGTGACGGGTATTGCTTTGTCCATCTCAAATGTCAAATTTATTCAATAAATATCATATCCACCCCAACAGAAACCCTAATTCTGAGAATTACAAAACAATATCGTTGTTATTATGTGAATTGAAGTTGCAATTTGCTGTGAAGCTCATCTGTGTTCTAGCGGTATGATGCCTGACAAGTATCCAGGAGTTTGTAGGTTTGATTCCTACCNTAGTTTAGGTGCCATCCACTTTGCAAAGTATCACTTTATTCAGTGTGCAGTCGGACCTCAATCCACCTCTATTGATTTGCTTGTAAAGTTAACAGGGGCCTAAACCATGACATCGCCAAAAACTAAACAACTGATTTTCATAGTGCAATAGTTGGTTGGGACAGAGGACACATTTCTGGTCATTGTGATAAAGTCTGCTTTCTCTGTCCCTGGCACTAACTTTTGCATTAAGAAGACTGCTGTATTTACAAAATACTGGTACTGTATGCTTTAAAGCTCAAGTACAGTTTAGGTAAAAAACAAATATATTTGTCCACAAATGTTGTCTTCAAATCTAAATAAATAAAATGAAATACAGTATCATGCACAACAGATTGTTTTAAAAATAAATAAGTTCTGGTAAAGCTACAACTTAAAATGTGCAAAATAATCTGTCTGGGGTCCCCCTATACTGAACCAATATTTTCTTTCTTGGTAAGGACAATTTCTCATGCACATAATTAGATAATCATTTTAGAATTTAATTTCTGTTTGTATCTATTATTATTTTGCCAAAGCTAAAAAATAACCTTATATGCCCGATAACAAACAAAATATCATTATAATATTACTGAGAGAGTGTGCTAAATATGATTTTGTTTTCATTTGTTTTTTGTTGAAATTGATGACTAAATTTATAATGGTAATAATGATAATAGTAATACCAATACACCTGAATTAATAATAGCCCCCAAATGATTTGTAAAAAAACCCTCTCAGCTCTGGTTATGGCAACATGATTCAGAGAGGTTATTTTATCTCTTAAAATTTTCATTTAGTTGAATGTCAGTCAAATGCGTCTTCATTAGCCTTGATTGACAGGTTGTATATTACACTCAGGAAATGCTTCAAAGAAATGAACACACAAGAATGTTCATGAAACAATAGAGCTTGTACATTGAGTAATGTACAATAGTGGAATGATGAAATCTACATGGAGTTTACAGGGAGCAATGTATTGGTCTGAATCTGTAAACAAGGAGGAATGTGTCAATTACAGTTCATTCACCTGTATGATGCACTGATTCCAAACTTGATGCTACATGATTTATCAAACTGGGTATTCAAACATATAATTGCCTCGGTTGATTTTTTTTTTACCAAATCATATCAAATATGTGTTATTTACCTCTTCTATGTAGAACCTCTTCTAATTCAACCAAATTTTTGTGATCCGAAAAGATTTGACTTATTCATAGTTGCCTGTATATTGTTGGAGCAGGGATCTAAAAAAAGACGCGATTCTGTTGGGGTTAATATGATTTTTATTTGAAGATTTTTATTGAATGCATTTCAACATTCCCAACAAACCCTGAATGTTCAGCACATGTTTGAGTGGCTACGAAAACAACACATCACAAGCCAGCTAGAACCCAAGACTTCCTGAATACTACATTAGTAAGATGCCATATCGCTAGAGTAGACCACCAAGAAGCTGTAAGGCTGACGGAGAATTGATTCACATAACAGTGGCGGGTACTGCTTTGTCCATCTCAAATGTCAAATTTATTCAATAAATATATCCACCCCAACAGAAACCCTAATTCTGAGAATTGAAGTTGGAATTTGCTGTGAAGCTCATTGGTGTTCTAGGGGTATGATGCCTGACAAGTATCCAGGAGTTTGTAGGTTTGATTCCTACTCAAGCTGGCTTGTGATGGTTTTTCACTGCTGCTCATAATGCGCAAT
>BQKZ01000830.1:50868-73923 GCA_036244855.1 Temnopleurus reevesii
CCCCCCCCCCCCCCCCCCCCCCCTCGCAGCAAGGGTCCGCTTTACGCCTTCATTGAATTTATTTACAATGAAAGGACAAGAACAAGAACAATGACACTGTAAAGCGCTGTGATACATATTTCTGTAAGAGCGCTATATAAATGCCAATATTATTATTATTATTATTATTATAACAATGTTCGAAATTGAAATTGATTCATTTCTGTTTGCTAATGTATTATCATAAGATCCTACTTATGTCTTCTGTAAGTCTGCACCGTCAATTAAATTATTTTTTTGTATTGGGGGTGTTGGATAGATAATGACTAAAATGATTCTTGTCTTATCCCAATTTTGATTTTTACACAATACCTGCTGCTATTACACGAATCGAACCTACCACTGACGTCACTTCTCGATGGTTCAGTGGTAACACGCCTGTCTATTCATCAGGAGGCCGTGGCTTCGATTCTTACCCGAGTATGCATGTGTGCTTTTTTCATAACATCCCGGAGATGCACTGTCAATTAAGGTTTATCCATACTGGGACAGGGCAAGTATCACTTTAATAATCCAGTACTGATTAATTAAGTACTCTTTCTTTATCTCCCCCATTCACACTCTTTTCTTTCTGTGTTTTCTGTCTAGGCGTATCCAAACACAAGCTTGTAGCTCTTTCGGATTATGACTTCTTAATTTCCTTTGCATAACGTATCAAATTTTTGAACTTTGTAGAAGTTTTCATTTGGAGGAAGTTCATGTTATTTTTAATTGAAAAGATAAGAAAAGGATACGATTACGAATCTGAAACTTTACAAAGCAGGAAGGCATACTCACACGATCAAGGAGAATTACAATTGTATACTTCACACTGCAACGATTTCAAATAGAACAGTCCGAACATTCAATTGATTGATTCTTTTACAAGAAAATTTCATGATTCAGGCATTCGGACTAAGGGTCACTAAATATTTCGATCAGTATAATACTAAAGCCCCGGTCACATAGGACCCCGGAAGCAACACGATTCGCCCCGACTCTTTGTTAATTCACAGTTAACTGCCTCAGAACAACGAGTCGGGGTGAATCGTGTTGCTTCTGGGGTCCTATGTGACCGGGGCATTACCAATAAGAATTTTCTTAGCGGATGCATTGGCTTATGTCGTCTCTGATCTTTGGCACTTTCGGTAGAATTCAATGTTCATGATGCTTGACCTTAAAGTGTATATTACACTCTCATCTCATCTAGGGATTATTGTACTCTTTCAGCATTTGGAAGCATATGGTGGGCTTACACTCGGCGTATAATCCTTGAGCGCAAGCCGAACGTCAGTCCGCCGTCTGATCCGCGTATGATGTGCGTCCAGGAAGCGTTTTTAATTTCAAAAAAAAAAAAAAAAACGCTGTGCCCACGCAGGTGCGAGTCGGCCTTAAGTGAATAAGTATATAGATGAGAGGATTCAACGTGGAGTTCAGATAGTACAACGAATTCCTTTTCCCCAAACTGAAGAAACATAATTGAGGAAGACAAAGATTTTAGCGAAGCCTAGCTGATTCAATCCATCAGTTCTGTTTTTCCATGAGCTCCCTGAAACGTCTGCATCTTTTCCCACAGAACTTCATAAACATGGATCGAACCCGACAGCTAAAGTGGTAAATGAGTAGATTAGGGGATTCCATATGGCGTTCAGATAGTCCGAAACGAAATCTTTTTCACAAACTGAATAAAAAATTGAGGAAGACATAGATTTCTAACGAGGCCTAATTCCATCAGTCCGTTTTCTGAATATCGATCAGCTCCCTAAAACGTCGACATCCTTCACCACAGAACTTCATGAGCATGGATCGAATCCGCCGGTTTGTTAATGTTTAATTAGAGGATTCAACATGGTGTTCAGATAGTCCGAAACGAAGTCTTTTCCCCAAACTGAATAAAAATTGAGCAAGACATAGATTTCTAACGAGGCCTAATTCCATTAGTCCGTTTTCTGCATATCAGCTCCCTAAAACGTCTACACCTTTTACCACAGAACTTCATGAGCATGGACCGAATCCGGCGGTTTGTGAATGAGTAAATTAGAGGATTCAACATGGTGTTCAGATAGTCCGAAACGAAGTCTTTTTCACAAAATGAATAAAAATTTAGGACGACATAGATTTTCTAACGAGGCCTAATTCCATCAGTACGTTTTCTGCAAATGAGCTCCCTGAATTGTCTACACCTTTTACCACAGAACTTCATGAGCATGGACCGAATCCGGCGGTTTGTGAATGTTTAATTAGAGGATTCAACATGGTGTTCAGATAGTCCAATACGAAGTGTTTTCCCCAAACTGAATAAAAAATTGAGGAAGACATATATTTTAACGAGGCCTAATTCCATCAGTACGTTTTCTGCATATCAGCTCCCTGAAACGTCTACACCTTTTACCACAGAACTTCATGAGCATGGACCGAATCCGGCGGTTTGTGAATGAGTAAATTAGAGGATTCAACATGGCGTTCAGATAGCCCAACCAACTCGTCAGTATGCTGGTCCAGTGTGGGGCAACGTCCATAGGGAAAAAGCATGAGTGGATGACGAAGTAAGGGGTCCAGCAAACTACAGCAGTCAGAACCAGTAGACCACCTGCATAAAGAAGAGAACAAATGTTGCATTTTTAGTTTAAATTCGAATGTTTGCTTATGAATGCACAAACAAATCTTGAAATATATTTTGTACATTTGACACGAAATATGCTGTTTTCTTTGATTTTCTTGTTTTCC
Organism: Temnopleurus reevesii; assembly: GCA_036244855.1. Classification (NCBI taxonomy): domain Eukaryota; kingdom Metazoa; phylum Echinodermata; class Echinoidea; order Temnopleuroida; family Temnopleuridae; genus Temnopleurus; species Temnopleurus reevesii. The sequence goes on from BQKZ01000830.1 coordinate 53,614, forward strand.
CCTTCAATTCAGCTTCATATTCATGGATAATTGTAACTTTAAAAAGCATTTTCCTCAAAAGTCAAGATATTAGCATTGAAATTGATGAAAACGCGAAATTTTCGTTTTTCTTCATTTAATACCTGCGAACAGTCTGGTGGCCCAAACGGGCCGTATAAAGTCAGGTTCAATATTTTTGCGAAAATTTTCTTATGCATAAATAATGACAAAATGAATAAAACAAAACTATATATGCAGCAAAATAAGGTAGGAAATTGTGAAACGAGTTTGACATATGGTGTACTATAAGGGCCACCATAGTAATATGGGCCTACCTAAAATGGTCAATAAATGTTTTTCCCCAATGGTGACCAGATGGCACCCACCGGATATTGGTTTAGTAGACCCCAAGCCATCATATTCAACAAAAACCTGGCGTTAAATGGGGATGTCACGCTTTGGCTAAAAAAAAAGTGGCCAATTTTCTTAGGCTATATGAAGTTAGCAAAATGCAAAGTGGACAGACAATGAATAATCGTTAAAAGAAAATGAAAAATACAGAATTCGTACGTCTTTGGCACAAATTGTTTAAAGATGGTATACAAAATTCTAAACATGATTGAAATATAGGTAAAATCTACCGCGAGATTTAGCGTATATATGATGCAATATCAGCATTTAGACTTCGCTGCTCTTTGACGCATGTATTATTGATCCACAGCTGATGGAGAAAAATTAACTCCAGAAGATCGTGAATAAAAAATAATCTGCCACAGGTGGCGTAAGCACGTTCGGATAATAATGATTGGTGGGGAAATAAAAGGGGTTTCCCCCTATGATCCTTGAATTCCAAACGAACTGCGTGTTCAAATCCTAAAAATATGGAGAGAAATTCTTTACTTCCCGTGTACAAAATTGTACACGAAAGGAACCCATTTGTACACGGCGCCAAAATTGTACCCTTTATATATTTATTTATTTATTTATTTATTTATTCATTTATTCATTTATTTATTCATTTATTTATTTGTTTATTTATTTATTTATTTATTTATTTATTTATTTATTTATTTATTTATTTATTCATTTATTTATTTATTTATCTATTTATTTATGTATTTATTTATTTTTTTTTTATTTATTCATTCATTCAATATGATCTCTCTTCTCCATGTAGATCTTCCCGGCCCGATAAGCCAACGCAATAAACCATACCTCATGTATTCTCCCAACCCCACAACGGTATTTCACCAAGATACGAAAGACTTTACGATCGACTTTAAGATCGACTGATATCCCTTCTTACGCACAATGGTTCACACTATATTACGCGCATTCAGCACAAGAACTGATACCAGTCGAACTTAAAGTCATTCTTAAAATCTTTCTTATCTTGGTGAAACACAGCCCTGACTTAGTTTTTAGTTCATCCGCAAATAAAGATATGGTGATAGTGGAGCTCACTGTCCCATTCGAACCTAATATTGAAGCTAGACACAATGACAAGTGCAACAAGTATACACCTCTTACTAACGACATCATAGATCAAGGCTAATCATATAACCTCATCTGTATAGAAATTGGTTCTAGAGGCTACGTATCAAATGACAATAAACTGAGAGTCAGATCCCTTCTGATAAATGGCAAACAGAGTATTAAAAATCTGAAAATGTTCTTAAATGGGAACTACACTCAGACATTAAATTGCTCTCATTAAATAGAAAATAAAAATAAAAAGATGAACAAACTGTGAAAATTGTAGCAAAATTGGATTATCCATTCAAAAGTTATGAATTTTCAAAGTTTTTATTTACACCCCTCATGGGCACCTTATATTGGCAAACGTACAGGCAAAAAGTGGCTGCCAACATGGAGAACTCTCCATTCGCTTTGTACACAAAATATCATATTTTCCTCTTTTTGCAGAAAAGTAGACAACATTTTGTTTCCTCGGTTATATATATTATAACCACATCAATTCTGCAAGCATTCCAGAAAGTACGGCGTTGATACCTCATTTGAAATATGATATTGCTTCAAGATATACGCATGCCAATTCAAAGAGGCCCAGCACAGGTGGAAATGATAACTTTGAAAATTCATAACTTTTGAACGGATTATTCGGTTTTGCTCAAACTTTGCTCAAGTTTATCTGGGTGTAATTCTCCTTTAAGAATAGTTATTAAACTAAGTCTCATGTCAAGTTAGGCCTACTCATTAAGCATTTCTAAAGATGAACCGAACTGGATAAAACCAAGAATGCTTACAGTACCCGTCAACTACAGAACTTATTTGGAAAATGAACAATATAATAGTATTCCATTAACATTATATATAAAAGGTTACATTATAAAATCTATGAATATATTATCTATATCTTTTGATTCATATGTCCTTTATTTTGTGTACACTCGAAATCTGAACAAATTCATGCAATCTGGGAATAAATCTAATTCTATCATATATTATATGTAGTTTCCGACCTTGGTAAACCGATTTGATTTAAACGAATTATATGTCATACCACTCTCAATATCCAATCTATAAACCAACATCAAAAGGAGTATGATAGTACTTTAACAATCTTGTGCGAAGATGCATCAATCCATTTATGACTTATGTATATTATGTACCGATTATTAATATTATCTATTTTTCTTTGTTATATATGTCATATATTGTATCATGTAATATTATTTCTGTATACCCTGCCTCATGTTAATTGAGTTGAATACGTGTCACTGCTCCTAACGGAGTACCTGGCTTTCATATTTATGTGACTTCTTTATATATTTGAAATAAAGATGATTTATATATATATACATATATATATTTTCATCGCAGCCGGAAAGATCGATTTGGCACAGGTATAAAAACATTCAGGATAGAATCAATGTTTGACCCGAGGGGCCAATAATGCTGTCTGGGGTACAACTGTTAACGCTACAGGTTCTACATTGTGTTGCTTGAATTACGCTTAGGGGCACAACTTGTTATAATTTTTCTACGCGAGTCAAATCAGCTACACCACAAATAAACGCTGTATGCTATTTTACCTTCAATTGAAAATGCTAATGAAATTTTCCCTTCAACCTCCCTTCTCATATATATTAAACATGTATAAGGAATTATTTCTCAAAATATCTGGAGTAGAAAGTTAACCCAGTATGATGTAAGATAACAAGTGAACAACACTGACAGAAACGTTAGGAGATGCCTGTATGAAAGTTTTAAGATGGAGTTGCAAACCAGTCTGCTTGTATAGATGCATTTTGTTTTTGTTTTTTTGTAATATGTGATTGAGGGTAATTCATGTGACAGTGCCGATGAGTGACGTGGGTAACACTACAAAGACCAAAGGATATGACTCCTTACAATCATCAATCTTTCTTACACTTTTTAATCCGATACAGCTATAATTCAAAACTTTTTTTTCAAGTAGGTATATTCCGTTGTCAAATTTTACAAAAGTGAGTTCAATGGGTTGCGATCCATGTGAGTTTTGGAGTATTATTCATCTTTGCAATGCCATTCCAACATTGACAAAAATGTTGATTCATTTTGTTTTCCAGTTTTTGGGGTTTTTTTTAAAAGATTATCACTATTCATCAATCAAATATTTTATAATATTTCAAAGGGTCATTAAAGCGGACTTCTCACTTTCCCCAAGCTCTGTAGGTTTGCTGATATAGGTTTTGTGCATAAAAAGTAAAAATTCTGAAGGAATGACTTGTAATGCTTATTTTTCTGTCTGGCGCCCTCTTAAATTGAATTTTGCTATATAGTTATGAAGTATTCATTTGGATATTTATTTTGATTTGATTTGATTTGATTTATTTGTTTTTCCATTTAAAAAACAAACAATATTACAAAGAAAGTAGTACATGAACATTATGAAGCAAATTAAATGTGGTACAAAATTAAAAGAAAAATCGCATACCAATATTTACATGATAATATGTATGCATTATAGATACATGAAATATGTAAAACAGACTTGTTCGTATAGAGAAGTCTGCATTCTACACTGATCAGTTAAGCGATGCTGACACTAAAACGGTGTTTCGAGTCCTGAATACACTTCTAAACAGGTGTCCGTCATCGCTGCCTACTCATGAGTCTGCGAATAATCTCTCAAACAGATTTTCTACGTACTTTGATCAGAAGGTTGTCAAACTTCGTGAGACACTATCTAGCTCTTCTGTCGATTCTTCAAGAGGAACTGACATTGGCGCTGTCCGACGGTCTACTTCTTCAGATGATGTTGATCTATCTGAATTCGACTCAGTTTCTGCCGATGAGGTTCGTAACCTCATCATGTCATCGCCTAGCAAATCTTGCTTACTCGATCCCCTCCCTACGTGGTTGCTAAAGGAGAACGTTGATTTGTTTCTTCCCTTCATTGTATCCATCGTAAAATCATCTTTGGAATCTGGCATCTTTCCCACATGTCTCAAGGAAGCCATTGTCTCGCCTCTTCTCAAGAAACCCAGTCTGGATCGAGAGAATCTCAAGAATTATAGACCAGTGTCAAACCTCCCCTTCCTTTCTAAGATCATCGAGAAAGCGGCCCTTGCTCAGCTGTCCGAGCACCTTGAACTGCATGACCTTAACTCCAAGCATCAGTCTGCATATCGAAGGCATCACAGCACGGAGACTGCACTTCTGAAGGTCAAGAACGATATCTTACAAGCAATGGACAATAAACTTGTCGCATTTGTCGTCCTGCTGGATCTGTCATCCGCGTTCGATACAGTGGATCATCAAATACTGTTGAATCGACTAACTGATGAATTTGGCATAGCAGGTACCGTGAAATCCTGGTTTGCCTCCTATCTTTCAGGTCGCACAAGTAGATGTAGAGTGGCAGGTGCACTGTCATCTTCAAAGTCGCTCATCTACGGAGTTCCGCAAGGCTCTGTAGTAGGACCACGGCTCTTCAGCATGTACACGTATCCACTTCCAGACGTGATACGTCAGCATGAGGGTATCCATTTCCACTCTTATGCTGATGATGTGACGCTGTATATGTTCGCAGATCCCAAAAGACCCGACTCAATGGATCAAGCCCTACAGTCACTATCTAACTGCATCATACGGTTACAGAATTGGATGGATTCGAACATGCTTAAGTTGAACTGTGCAAAAACTGAGTTCTTGGTCATCTCTAGCCCGTATCACCGGAAATATGTTGAAAATGTCACTCTCACCATCTCTGATGTTTCGATTGAAGCAGGGTCTTCTGCAAGATGCCTGGGCGTGCAGTTTGACGCAACTTTGAAGATGGACAAACACGTCTCCGATCTTTGTCGGGCACTTCATTATCATCTGTCCAATATTGCCCGAGTCCGTCCTTTTGTCAACAGGAAAGCATGTGAAGATGCAATCAGAGCAATTGTTTCATCTAGACTGGACTATGCCAACTCACTACTACATGGAGTCAGCTCGTCTAGTATTCACCGTCTCCAGCGTGTCCAGAACCGCGCGGCTAAACTGATATTCAAGGCCCGGAAATTCGATCATGTGACACCGCTATTGAAAGAGCTACACTGGTTACCGGTACAACAGCGTATTTACTTTAAGACCCTTACCATCGTCTATAAGTGTCTTCATGGACAAGCTCCCACCTATCTCACTTCGCTCATCACCCATCATCACTCTGCTCGACCTGGTCTCCGCTCAAGTTCAGACAGTACATTACTCCACATCCCCAAAACACACAATAAAGCTGGGGATAATTCATTTCAATCATTTGCACCTTCTCTTTGGAATGAGATCCCTCAATCTGTCCGCCTTCTCCCATCATTGGATACCTTTAAGAAAGCCATAAAAACTCTTCTGTTTGACTAATAAGTTTCTTTTATTTCTTTATTCTTCTGTTAATGTAATTTGTAAAGCGCTCTGGAACCATACCTGTGTATTGAGCGCTATATAAGTATCCATATTGTATTGTATTGTATTGTATTGTATTGTGGACTCTTTCTGAAGATGCTTTAGATGTAAGGATAAACACATTGGAGGTTAGTATTGCCTTTTTAAGGCCCTGTGCAAACAAATCCCAAAGTTTAAAATACTGTTATAGGCTATAGCGGCCATTCTGAAAGCAATTGTGAACATTTAGGTTTAAAAAGTTAATGCTGCAGTCATAAATGTTAGTACATATACTTATTATTGATGTGTACCATGAATGAATGAAAATTCACTCGTGAATTTGACAAAAACTTAAAATATTACTAATGTCCATGTTGATGATGGCAGCCATTTTGAAAATACCCGCCATTTTTGTTACAGGCTGATACAGAGATGCCCTCACCTCTAAAAAATCATCAAATAGACATAATCAATGTGTGTATATGCCAAATTTCATGCTTGTAAAATTAAACCCAAAATCATGTCACATATCTGCTTTACTAAATATGTATTGACGAAAAAAGGTATTTGTATTAATTAAGAAGCTAAAAGGGTCAAACCGATGAGATATATGGTAATGTACTTGTATAGAAAAGCGCAAGATATACGTCCAAACACGTGACTAAAACTTGCCAATTTGCATCAGTGAAAATCGATGTTGAGTTTTCTCAAAGGAATGTTCATATTATTTTGAAATTTAATTCCAATTTGCTTTAAAACTTTTTTTTTTTTTTTTTTTTTTTTTTTTTTTTTTTTTTTTGTTGATCATCTGATTTTCCTGCTTTTAATCCATTCAATTTTTGGGGGGACAGACTAGTCTTCATTGTGGCAAATTTCGTATGATGATCCAATTTCAATGTGTACCATACACGAGGATTACAGCCTGCCATGATGGGGCAGCACGAAAATTTATTGGGGGTTCCAATTATTCGCAGCCCCTTCAGAACCAACAATTGTGGCTATATCACACGTAAAGATATCATTTTGGCGACGCCCCCCCCCCCCTTGCGCCGCGGCACCCTCTATCAAGAGGTCGCCCCTCTCCCCTTTTTGGTCAATTATGGACTAACTAACCCCAGCATTTGATGGTCAAAATCTACCAGTACATATCATAAAATGGACTTAATGCTGACTCAAAAGTGACTTTATGGTCCATACGCCCAATCCTCGTCTGCATCCTGTTTTAAAAGCGTTAGATGTCCATTGTGACTTTTATCCGATAAATTAGGGGCAATCAGCTTTTCAATGTCTCAATTAAGCGCGTTGGTTATTCTTATATTTAATTCATGATTAACTTTTGCCCGCTAACAAAAAGTAAAAATAGAATGCTACCCATTAAGGCCCCGGTCACATATAGGGCCTCGGAAGCAACACGATTCGACACGACTCTTTGTTCTGCATGAGGCAGTTAACTGTGAATTAACAAAGAGTCGTGTTGAATCGTGCTGCTTCCGGGCCTCTATGTGACCGGGGCCTTAAAAACGTACTGCGGCTTCGAAAGGATTTTCTGGAAGCTTTGGTTATGGGTTAGACATGGGTCACTGCAGCTGTCATACAACTTATTCAGCTAATCAGGGATGGGACCAGGATTGGCCAATAGGGGGATGGGCGGCAGGGGTGACAAGGTCGTGACCGGCTGACAAGGGGAAAAAACAAAATAGAATAATAATAAAAAAAATAATAATACCAATGTTAATGATGATAATGACAATAGCAATAATAGTGATAATAGTAATAATAATGATAATAATAATAATAATAATAATAATAATAATAATAATAATAATGATAATGAAAAGATCGCAAATAGTATGGCCACGGTCGTTTCTAAATGGCAACACCTTATACGCAGCAATACGTGCAAAATATGCGCATTAACGCATTGTGAGAAGGATAGGATTAAGTATTTAATTTATACTTTGTAGGTCCTTAAAAATAGCAAACAGTTTGAGATATCAGGATCGTCATCTAAAAGACCCTACGCACCTGGCTATTCTACGGTTAAACCGTTGAACCGTTGAACATCATAACATTATTTTCTGCAAGCATGACTAATCTGTTTGCACATTTTGTTGACCTTGGATAGAAAGAAAAACAATGTGACACATATACCAGCACTATTGATTAACACCTTCTCCAAAATGATCATATTACAATCACTTTTTGGCCGGCAGTTTTTGCCTGATGTTTACGCATTACCTGTTGCAATCACACGAATCGAGCCCTCTACTACCATCGGCTCTCGGTGGTCTAGTGGTAAGACACCGGTCTAGTCATCAGGAGATCGTGGGTTCGATTCCTACCCCGAGAATGCCCGTGGATTTTTATCACAGCTTCTCGGTAAAGCACTGTCAATCAGTGTTTATCCATGTTGGGATAAGGCAAGAATTATTTCAATCATTCCTATTTATTCGTTTACAGTCAACTTTGACTCGGCATAGATTAAATTTTTAAGACGCTCCTCGACGGAGAAATATAGAGAGAAGACGCTTGGCCAACGTCAGCTGTGTTCAGCTGAGGACCAGCGTACGAACACGTAAGCTAAGCGTCTTTCCTATGCGTTTCACGCAACACCATTTAAATTTCATCAACGCTGGGCAGACGTCAGCGATAAACGCAAGGTTGTGATTAGCCCTTTACTTAATTCACATATTTATTTATTTATTTATTTATTTATTTATCTATTTATTTATTTCTGATATTTATACAGGGTGGCTCATTTCACCAATTTGGTGGTCTTCCATGAGGCCCTGTTTGTAAACAACATATATCGCAATATATACAAATATACAAATGTACTCAAACAGTATCCCTATAATAATATAGGATTTTCCGGCCGAATTCACAGGATTTTCATTTGATTCAATACTTTTTGCATTTGAATTAGCGTAGATCGTTTTTGCCGTGCAAATTGTCATTCAATTTTTCTTTTTTTTTCATCACATTTGCGACGTTTGTCGAATATTTGTGAGGTTTTATCATTCGATTGAGAAACGAGTCAGTTATAATAGGCTACTATAGGCTGCTTAAATCAAATACTAATAGCAATAATAATAATTTAATTAATTAAATTAATGTGAACAGGAGTTGGGATTGAAATAAAACATTCTAGCTCGATACAAGAAAAGGATGTTGATGAGCTTTGTCAACAGGGGGCGGAAACTTGAAAGGAAACACTCGGAAATTGAAATAAAAAATATGCAAAATGATCTTCACTTCCGCAAAACACTATGTCGATAGGACAGCAACCCTACCACCCAATAATAGAGATGCCAACCGTTCAAGAATTCGCATGAGGTGTATTGTCATATAAACTCCTCAAAAAAAGTTTGGAAATCTAAGTTTACGGACACATAGCATAAATATGGGAAATCTATATCTATATCGAGTCATATCAATGAAAAGAGTGTTTTATTATCTAAAGAATGACACCTCATTTGTTTCCAGGGGTTATTTCACAGCTGAGTAATTCCTTTTGAAGTATAAAAAAGTATGGACGCAAAAGCTGCAAATTAGAAATCGATCTATTGTAGTCACGTTGTTAAACTATGGATTTAAATGGATACAAGTATTCCGAATGGATATATTGATGAATAAAATAACGAATAATCAATGCCAATCAACTTGTAAAGATGTTTATTACAATGACTGGTAACAATCTAAAAATTTCACCTGAAAAAAGCTCATTTATTCATTATTTCACAGTTAATTAATCGTTTATTCCTGCTCTTGGATCAATTTTATCCATTCAAAACCACATTTTAACATGTTTAATGGTGACACTACAGTAAGTCAATTACAAATTTTGCAGTTTTTGCTCTCGTACTTTCATAGGGAATTGCTTAGCCGTGAAATAACATCTTTAAATAAATGAGATGGCATTCTTTAGGTAATAAATCACTCTTTTCAGTGATATTGCCCGATATGGAAATAAATTTCCCATATTTTTGCTATGTGTCCGTAACCTTAGATTTCCAAACTTTTTTGAGGAGTTTAGATTAATGGCTTTCATTACAAGTGGATGGCTGAGAGTGTGGTTATTGTTGTCTTATTTGAGCTCACGTTTGTTCAGCTGTTTAGTTATTCAGATTTTAATTTCAACCCCACGCATATTCCGGCACGGTTGTCATCTTTAAAATAAGATAAATAAGGAAATGTTTATTGTTGTACATCCCCATAAGTCATCCAAAGAACGCACCCTCCAGGATAAGAAAGTTCATGAATATTGTTGTGGTAAAAAAAAATCAATTCGCTATAATTGATATTATTAATATTATCATTTTTGTTATTGTTATTATTATCATCATCATTATTATTACTATTATTAGTAGTATCATCATACAGTAATTATTAATCTTTTATTACTGTTGCATTATTGCTATCATCTTCCTCACCATTATCATCATCATCACCATTATCATTATCATTATCATTATTTCATAACATTGTAGCCTCTATGCTCCACGAATTCGCGTTTATCTTTTTTTTTTTTACATTCCACGCTACTTGATGTTCAATATCAAACCCCACACTTTAGCACGCCGTATGTAGTGCAAAAGAGCAGAGAGCAATATTTAACAACCTTTTCCCAAAAAAAAAACAACGCGGCGGCTGTTGATTTTGAAACCATGAAATAACGGATCGCTCCTTTCCAAGCCAACCGCTTTGCCTAACAAGACATCAATCAAAGACGCTGTATGCATGAACGATGGCAGCGCATTTCTCGTAAACTTATAGGAAAGTATCCGCTCAAGGATAACGAAGGTTTTGATGTCAAGAACACGGGTACGCAACTCGGGTAGATTGTATGGCTTGGAATGAAAAGGTCCTTCCTAAATATTTTGTCAAAATTGCACCCTAAAATGTGCTCTCAGTGATACATTATATTAACATGATTGGTTGAATAAAACAATCTGAATCTTATATTGCATCCTTAAAGGTGCAAAGACTTGGTGTGCATGACAGAATTAATAATATCCCAGTAAAATCCATCCTTCAAGTATTATATCATTTTTTTTGGATAGGACCATAGTTCCTGAATGTCTCATGCTGCGATAGAGGAAGAGATTAATATTGTATCCATGACACTTTGGAAATTAAACCAAAATAAAATCAGCATAAGCCCAGGTTATTGATATTCTTATAAATTTCTGCTTTTCATTGACGAGTTATGATATCCTCTGATTGAATGTAAAATATTGTAGGGGTTTTCTTCAGCCAATCTTCTACTGTTCTTAAGCGAATTAACGATTCGATCATTCAATTTCTTTGAAAATCTGGTACGTACTCTACCGCCGCACTATGCCTCAGATCGCTTTTAAAACGGCAAAAATTGTTTAGTCTATGAATAATGACATATCGAAGTAGGGGTTTTCGGGGTCAAGGAATTCATTTCTGATGTTATTTTCAAGTTTTGACTACTCCAGCTATTATTATACACGCTTTGTTCCATACCTTCAATCATTCTAAATAATGTTTTTCATGCAAGAGAGCAGTAAATACTATTTATGCCTAAGAAAAATATTGCTTTGCTTAAAACATGTAAAAGCATGATATCAGAGTTATATCAAGTTATTCCGACAAGAAAAAGGAAAAATATGCATATTTTAATGATAATTATCGAACAGAAGTTTTTACAAATTACTGTACGGTATTTGGCGACCTGATGTCAGTAAACTTACAATTACTTATTGTTTTAAGAATCAAATTTACTCCATGAATGTTTTTGTTTAATCTTCAAAAGGTTGAATCAATAAATGTATCTAAACCCATATCGATGAAAATAAACTTTTCTTTTTGCGTGAAACATTGAAAGGGGGTTAAAACAATGAACAATAAGATATATAATAAACTGCTTGCAGATAAGTTATATAACATATACGTCATATCACGTGTCCCGTTGTTGCCAATTGGCATGAGAAACATTTGTTAAGACATAAAGTTGAAGCCGTGTTTAATGTCGAAACGGATGGATATCAAGTACTATGTTCAAAATGAATGATATCCCATTGAGGACAGTAAGATAGATTTATAGATATAAAAAAATCACAACTTAATATTTATTTGAATAGGTTCGAATCTGGTGCATTTTCATTCTAGAAAAAAGTCTTTCCTCGTTCTTTTCTTTGTATTACCATTTGATCATTCGTTTTCAAATAATCTAACTTTCCTCAATACACACCAAAGCACAAACACAAATGTTTCATCCAACATGTTTCAATTTTCGTACATTTGATAAATCAACATAGAAAAGCTTCATTGAATGGCAAGTTTTTCTTCTATCAACCTGATTAATAAAATGAAAACGAAAAGAGAATTACATAGATTTGCCTGTCAATATAAATACATAACATAAATAAATCATTTAGAATATACTTCGTTGTAATTTTGTCCGTTAAACTTCTAAAGAAATTGTAAAAATAAATACGAATACATTTCTATGTTCGTTTTAGATCTTTGAAATCTACCCCTATACTCTGTTTAAGTAATAATTCTTGATTATTTCTTCTATTAATATTCCCAGTAACATATAATTTATTATTCCCTTTTCCTTTATCATAGGGATGACATCAATTCTCTTCATTTTTATATTGTATCAACGTTGTTAAGGAGCAGACCGTTAAATAGCTAAAATGGACATGAATGACAAAGAATTAAACTGAACAAAATGTTGTTTGTAAAGGCTTTACAAGTTACAATACAGGACCCGGCAAGACAGGATTATACGATTGTTCGACATGTTCGAGAGGTGCTGCATGAGCATTGTTGTGCATCCACTCGAACAATAGGATTATATTTCAACTCTGGTCTTGTGGGAGTCTCCGTGAAATCGCTTATTTTTAAGCATGAAATTGATTTTTTAAATGTGAATAATTAAAAAAGGCGCAAGAATGCGCAAAATTTTATTTTCCCTGTTGAATATCGATACCCTGTGGAATATAACTATGCCAAACACAGAGCGGAACTCGGTGGAACTCATTGGGTTTTGGGCTTTAGAAAGTACGATTTTTGTTTTTAATTTTTTAAACTTTGTACCTCAAAATTGAATGTACAAGAAAAAATGAAATATTATATTTTTCATACTGATTTTGTTTTCTATATCAATCTCAATTATACAGATTCCACTTAAAGAGAGATCAAAGTTTCAAAACATAAAGAACCCCGAAAAAATATAAAAAATAAAACCATCTAATGGGCGTCAGTAAATTTGTACTCTATCTAAAAATATTATTATATCATATAAAATAGTCCGGTATTACATCAAAACATTGTCTAATTTGTTCAATCTTCTTTGTCTATACTTTCCTAGGTATCCAAGTTTCAGAAAATACAAATTTGAAGTTGTATAGAACATTTTGAATTTTTTGGTTTTTTGCCGTTTTTCGAGCGCTTCGAGCCATAGTGCGCCGTATGCATTCTGCGTGAAATCAAAACAATGTTCAAAATGTATTGTTCCCTGAAAAATTGATTTAAAGACCAGAGCTTGAGCAAAATCAACCAGGCTTCAATCGAGGGCTTGATATACATATAGCATAAATACAGATGACTGAATGTCGAATTCTCTCTCGTTACCATAATAAAAAGCTCTAAATATTATTTATCCGCCCCCTTCCAAGATGTAGCAATGCAGGGGTTGGAACTGTGATCACAATGGTGATGACGACATGTTGTGTGCCATTGCCTCGTTTCACTTCATTGATTTACACAGTTTACTTATGTACCTGACAAAAGTAGATCTTACATCGATGCATAAAATTCGCCTATAGGTTATCAAGACCCTGTATCCAGTTAAAAATTATATATGGTGTACTTAGATAACTAATGAAAGATAGACTTGGGTATAGTTTTATGCACATCCTATCAATTATATTGCATAAATCGGGCCGATAACATCTAATAGTGCGATCACTTTTCAACAGAATTTGCCGGTATCGCCATATCGCTAATTAATTCACCAATCAGCACTACCATTGTTCATTGAATCTGCGCCTCCTATGAATTCTATTCACCCCCCACTTGTCATGCTTGTACGTGCTATTCATCACGATCGCTTCATTATCTACTTTACATTCTTGACACATTATTTTGCTCTGTCATTTCTGCCCTGAATAAATTACGACGGCTCGTTTCAAGAGTGAAAATCAAATTTACAATTAAAATCACGTTTTAAGGAATTTTATTTGACGAAGTATCATAAATGTTAATCATACCAACTCTTTACCTATTTGAGCTCATCCTTCTTCAATTTTCAGACACATACGAGCTTTAATCTTTGTGTTCTTGGCGATTTTGTGTATCAATGTAGGGACTATTTTCGTCATATACATAAGTAAACTGTGTAAATCACTGAAGTGAATCAAGACAGCCGCACACAACATGTCGTCATCAANCATTGATATTATTACTATTATCATTATTTTTATTGGTAGTATTATCATCGTCATCATTATTATTACTATTAGTAGTAGTATCAGTAATTATTAATCTTTTATTACTCTTATCATTATTGATATCATCCTCCTCATCATTATCATCATCATCACCATTATCATCATCAGTATCATTATCATTATTTCATAGCATTGTAGCCTCTATGCTCCCCAAATTCTTGATTGTCTTTTACATTCCACGCTACTTGAAGTTGAATATTAAATCCCAAACTTGCTCGAATAACCAGCCATACGGTAAGCAAAACAAAAATAGAAATGAATAAAAAGTTAGAAAAAAGAATAGAAATGCAAAGTGCAGAGTGCAATTTCACAAAATGTCCGAAAGAAAGCAGTAGTTGTGGATTTCGAACCCAGGCCATGGGAGTTAACTCATTTTAATACAAGCCAAACTCTTTACCTATTACATCAATGAAACGATGGCAGCTGATTTCTCGTAAAATTATAGCAAACAATCTGCTCGAGGATAACGAAGGTTTGGATGTCATAATGTCCATCCGTCAAGAAGAGCGGGTAACAACTCAAACGATAGATTGTATGGCTTGTTATGAAGTGCTCCTTTTTAAATATCTTGTCAAAATTGCACCCTAATATGTGCTCCTAGTGATGCACTATGTTGCATCGTTAAAGGTTCAAAGACTTGGTGTGCATGACAAATAATATCCCAGTAAATTCAATCCTTTAAATATTATATCGGTTTTTTTTGGATAGGACCTTAGTTCCCGGATCTCTCATGCTGTTATAGCGGAAGAGATTAATGTTGTATCCAGCAACCTCATGATACTTTGAAAATTAAACCAAATTAAAAGCAGCATAAGCTTAGGTTATTGATATTCTTATCAATTTCTGCTCATGGATGACAACTTATAATCCCCTTGTATGCACTGTAAAAAAAAAAAATCGGAAGGTTTGATCAGCTAATTTTTTTCTTTTCTCAAGCAAATTAACGATTCAGTCATTCAATTTCGTTAAAATCACGTACGTACTCTACCGTATGCATTCTGCGTGAAATCAAAACAATTTTCAAAATGTAATGTTCTTGAAAAATAGTTTGAAACTGACTGTGGGAAAAACTTTAACAAATTTTCTAATGAGTTTAGAGTTGCTGTAATTTCACAGATCTATATGAAGTTTCGAGTCCATTTAAAATCACATTTTTATACATGTGAAATATTTGTCACTAAACCGTTAATTGATTTGGAATTTTTGTTACGATGTACATCACATGTATATTCTGTTTTAGATTTCGATTGATATAAAACACAAATCACATACTAATTGTTTTTATAGGAAGGAATATACTCACCCATAAGCGCGACTTGTTTGTCAGCAGTAAGGGTCGGTCTCATACCGCTCCTTCTGGTGCTACCTCTCTTGAGCTTCGACCTGTCGGCACCACCTCCTGATATGTGTCTGATGGAAGACAGACTCGCTATGGATCCCTGACGCCTCACTTGGCACTCAAAGGCCGAGGAGTGCTCCTTGTCTGAGGTTTTTAGGCGTTCAATCGAAAGAGAGAATTGGTGGGCAGGGTGGTGACTTGGATTGTTTGTTGCTTCTTTTGAAGGTTCTTCGTCATCTGTTGTGTCTGACACTTCAACGCAGGGTGTATTAGGTACGGCTAAGAGGCATTGGTCAAGGGAGGTGGTAGGTGAGGTGGTTTTACTGTTGCTATGTCGGGATTGGGAGAATGTCAACGACGTGGGTGTTCCGGGACTCTCCTCATCTGAGTCATTAGATTCGAAGACATCTTTGATGACGATATCAGGCACGACCTTGTGTTTGGGAAGTCCATTCTGCATCTGCAGTGGTGTCGTATCACCACTGCATTCGTCATCGTAATTGTCGGTGTCGGAATCATCGCTACATGTGAATCCGACGATTACGGCAGCATCGTCCTCCTCATCACAACACTCATGTGGAGTGGATGTCGTGTCTGTATTGTTAAAGGTCTCTGGAGTTCCTAAGAAGTTTACATCTGTAGAGTCTCGTTCAGTCATCTCGCGTTGTTCTGTGTTACCTTTATTGGTATTACGCGGACAGCCGTACTTATCCGTATAGATATCTGCCAGAGGCGATTCTTGCTCAAGAACATTATTAGCGGAAGCAGCCTTACGGATATCGTTGGGCGCTGCTAGTCTTTTGCTTCTTGCTTTAGGCAAGGAGTCACATTTTGACTTCTTCTTCTTCTTACTTGCGGTCTCCAACTGTTTGATCATTGCTCTCACTGATCCTTTCCGAAGGCACATGGAGGATCTTGATGGTGGTGCTTCCAAACCGTCATCTGTACTTGCAGAATTGTTCGTGTTTAGTTGTTCACGCTGCAAGACGTCTACTGCGTCAGTCAAAGCTGTTTTATTTCCGGGTCGGTCATCGTGACCATGTTCTGTCCCACATACTGAGTTCTTCGGCGGTGACACGTAACCCGAGTCGTGATGCGTCTTCGCTTTGTTCGGTGCAGCCCTGTCGCTGGCATGGCTCGATTCGCCAACAGCTGACGAACCTTGATCCTTAACCGCCTTCTCCGCCTTCTTCTTCGATCTCCTCCCCACCGACCGTTCCGACCGTGAGAACCTCGACTTGGACCTGAATGACTGATGGCTCTGCATCTTGCGTTCCTTCTTGCAGAGATGGTAGACCACAAACATGTAGGATATCACCATGATGGGGATGCTCAGACCATACACGGCGAAGAACACCACGAAGTAGAACTCGCACATGTTCCAAACGGGTGAACAGTGATGGGTATCATGCATGTAGTAATAACTTGACAGGACGTCGAAGAGTGGCAAGATGCCTACAATGCAGGATATCACCCAAGTGGAAAGTATCATCAAGATCGTTCGGAGTCGTGAAGGTGGGAAACGCTTGTTCCAAACCACAGTAAGATATCTAGNAAAATCACATTTTTATACATGTGAAATATTTGTCACTAAACCGTTAATTGATTTGGAATTTTTGTTACGATGTACATCACATGTATATTCTGTTTTAGATTTCGATTGATATAAAACACAAATCACATACTAATTGTTTTTATAGGAAGGAATATACTCACCCATAAGCGCGACTTGTTTGTCAGCAGTAAGGGTCGGTCTCATACCGCTCCTTCTGGTGCTACCTCTCTTGAGCTTCGACCTGTCGGCACCACCTCCTGATATGTGTCTGATGGAAGACAGACTCGCTATGGATCCCTGACGCCTCACTTGGCACTCAAAGGCCGAGGAGTGCTCCTTGTCTGAGGTTTTTAGGCGTTCAATCGAAAGAGAGAATTGGTGGGCAGGGTGGTGACTTGGATTGTTTGTTGCTTCTTTTGAAGGTTCTTCGTCATCTGTTGTGTCTGACACTTCAACGCAGGGTGTATTAGGTACGGCTAAGAGGCATTGGTCAAGGGAGGTGGTAGGTGAGGTGGTTTTACTGTTGCTATGTCGGGATTGGGAGAATGTCAACGACGTGGGTGTTCCGGGACTCTCCTCATCTGAGTCATTAGATTCGAAGACATCTTTGATGACGATATCAGGCACGACCTTGTGTTTGGGAAGTCCATTCTGCATCTGCAGTGGTGTCGTATCACCACTGCATTCGTCATCGTAATTGTCGGTGTCGGAATCATCGCTACATGTGAATCCGACGATTACGGCAGCATCGTCCTCCTCATCACAACACTCATGTGGAGTGGATGTCGTGTCTGTATTGTTAAAGGTCTCTGGAGTTCCTAAGAAGTTTACATCTGTAGAGTCTCGTTCAGTCATCTCGCGTTGTTCTGTGTTACCTTTATTGGTATTACGCGGACAGCCGTACTTATCCGTATAGATATCTGCCAGAGGCGATTCTTGCTCAAGAACATTATTAGCGGAAGCAGCCTTACGGATATCGTTGGGCGCTGCTAGTCTTTTGCTTCTTGCTTTAGGCAAGGAGTCACATTTTGACTTCTTCTTCTTCTTACTTGCGGTCTCCAACTGTTTGATCATTGCTCTCACTGATCCTTTCCGAAGGCACATGGAGGATCTTGATGGTGGTGCTTCCAAACCGTCATCTGTACTTGCAGAATTGTTCGTGTTTAGTTGTTCACGCTGCAAGACGTCTACTGCGTCAGTCAAAGCTGTTTTATTTCCGGGTCGGTCATCGTGACCATGTTCTGTCCCACATACTGAGTTCTTCGGCGGTGACACGTAACCCGAGTCGTGATGCGTCTTCGCTTTGTTCGGTGCAGCCCTGTCGCTGGCATGGCTCGATTCGCCAACAGCTGACGAACCTTGATCCTTAACCGCCTTCTCCGCCTTCTTCTTCGATCTCCTCCCCACCGACCGTTCCGACCGTGAGAACCTCGACTTGGACCTGAATGACTGATGGCTCTGCATCTTGCGTTCCTTCTTGCAGAGATGGTAGACCACAAACATGTAGGATATCACCATGATGGGGATGCTCAGACCATACACGGCGAAGAACACCACGAAGTAGAACTCGCACATGTTCCAAACGGGTGAACAGTGATGGGTATCATGCATGTAGTAATAACTTGACAGGACGTCGAAGAGTGGCAAGATGCCTACAATGCAGGATATCACCCAAGTGGAAAGTATCATCAAGATCGTTCGGAGTCGTGAAGGCGGGAAACGCTTGTTCCAAACCACAGTAAGATATCTAGATTAAAATCAAATCAACCAAATACTATAGATTAAAAATCAATGTCAAAAATAAATATTTGTCCATCATAATTATAGTCACTAAAATCACTCCATATGTAAATGGGGGGATCCATTGTCGAAAGTGGGGTAGCGGCCCTCGTCCCAGTTTCCTCATCGCATTTTTTTTTTTTTGGGGGGGGGGGCACAGTGAATTTGGAATTCAATTTATACCCCAACCCTTGAACCAGTAGAGAATATATCTTGTAAAGCTATAAGCGATGCTTTCGCCCACTTTCCCCTTTAGATCTGCCTCTGACGAATGCACTATTGAATCAAATTCTACATTTCTATAACTTTGGATAAACGTGACAACCTACATAAGTTGTATTTACAGCGTGACCAAAGAGGGATCAGCTATCACCAATATCAAAACCTGGCTAGATTACGATAATCACACGATATTGAGTTTACCTACTTTACAAGAGCGTTCCTATAAAGCCTCTTTAGCATTCACACTCCCACTTATATGTTTGTAGTATATTCTAATGGACGATAGACTAACGAGCCAGAATATGTATAATTGAATTAATAAAGCATATTTCATCTGTGAAAAAGGTGCAAATCGACACCCTTTTTGCCCCGTCTGGAACTTTCCAGAATGGGGATTCTTAAAAGTCTTTATGTGCTCTAAGAGCTTGTTTCTACTATAGAGAGCTTAACATAATTCAAAGGGAGTTTTAGGGGAGTTTGCAGTTTAGGGAAACTCTAAAGTTCATAAACACGCAATCTTAAAACTTTTTTCCAAAACTTGTCCACAAAATTAAGTGTGGAAGGTTTGTTGTCCTGGGCCCCGTAACATAAAATGGTTTGCGATTAATTGCTATTTGATTTTGCGATCGATTGCAAACTTTAGTACATGATTTGCCATAGACTTGCGATTGATATCAATCGCTATCAGATTATCAATTAATCGCAAACCTTTATGTTACGGTGCTTTTTTAAGATTGAGGGCCAATTATATAACTCTTTAAGACCCCTCTTATTTCTTTTTAGAGTTTATGTGCAATTTAACAGATATTCTTTTATCTATTGCTTTTAGAAATATATATGAACTTATGATTTCATATGATTACTTTACCTATCTACTGCAATCCATAACACTGTAAATGAGCTGGCCACAGGAAAGGCTATTGATGAAAATCCATTGAACTGCAACAAACAAAATAAAGCGAGTTTAGAGGGAAAATGGAATCTACAGTGCACAATCGCAGAAATAACGCAAACGTGTTGCTTTTGATACGATACTCATTACATTGATCGTCATGTTGCTGGTTTTTTTTTTTTTT